>VOMN01090208.1:0-15385 GCA_014899125.1 Orchestia grillus | reverse complement strand
CATTTTTTCCTCTTCTATATCGTTTAGCCTACCATTTTCTCCTGGGCTATGATTTTTCTCTTACCATGTTCCCCTGATCTATGCATTTCAGCCTGCTCAGTTTTCCTAAACCACAGATGTTAGTTTACGATTTTCCATCGGGCCACAAATTTGAACAATTTGTATGTTGTGCGGTTGTCATTGTTGGTGTCGGTGCTGAGGCACGCTAGGGGATTGCCTGGTACCGTGATCAGGGATGGGTGGGGGAGGGGGGAGGCCGGACTGTGTCCTGTGTAGCATGGACCCCTAGAAGCCGTTGGACTTTCATACTTCAGAATAATATTCACTTTCTGTTGGTATTACACGACTCTTCTAATTTGCCCAACCCCTGTTTAGAATTAACCAGAAAAGAAGCTATTTAAGTTTTCTGCATTATAAATTTTTGCAAGTTTCAGCTGCTAGGAAGAATTTTGGAGTCTATTGGGTTGATTAACTCGAGCTTATGATGACGTGTCAAATTTTGTAACGATCCTAGCTCCGTAACAAAGTGCTCTTATTTTTATCCGTCACTCTACGCTGAGCGCTTGTACAGGTGTTGAGTGTGCTAATAAAATAATTGTTCTTTACCGACGATATTCATTTCGTGAACTGTGTTTACTAAATATTGTTTGGTGAGAGTAATGCGAGTATAAAAGCGAATTGAAATCTTTCACTAATATGCTCGAGCTCTGCTTTACTGATGAGTTTGTGTTTGTCTCTCCAGCGTTACTTTTCGTTCCTGTCGTTCGGTCTGGGGATCTTGACGGACATCGATATCGAGAGCGAGCGCATGCGCTTCTTGGGAGAGGCGCGCTTCACCGTCTGGGCCATTGCCAAGGTTGTAGGTGGGTTCATGATGGACTCGTGTGCACCCCGACACAAATGACCGGACTTACCCTACTTTAGTCCTAAAATGGATGGATTATTTCAGTGAAGCTGCTCCTCGTTGTCTTCTATGAAGTCAACTATTCATGAAATAAACTGTGTTAACAAAATACTGTCATGGCCACGTTCTATTGAATGAGAGATTTAGCTTTCTTCCGATTACTTCAATTTACGATACGATATTCAGTCTCCTATCTACGAAAATGCCGCATACTAGTGCCGCTTGCAGCAGTCTTCTCTATGAGGGTGTGGTAAAATTTTTAGAGACAAGAAGAATTATGTACAAGTACACAACGGCTGGGATCATATTAACGGGGTTGATCATCAACGGACTGCTGTCGTTTTCCGGTCAAATTTTGCTTTTATTTCTTGGTGTCTTGGTTTCATCGTGAATTGCCTTTAAAATTAAAAATTTTGTATCTTTTCAGCCACAAAAAGATACAAAGTGACCATCTCCTTCAAACGGGCGACTAGAGTCAACAGGAGTGGTCATCATGTGAGTACACTCAAATTACAATTGACGCACAAAACCCGCTCACGTTGCGTTCTTGTTAAGCAGAGACGTGGCTGTGTAGATTGTTGCACACAACGTTGCTGTTCTAGCCCCCGAGTTGTTGTACGTCTCGCTCGACAAAATTCCCTAATCGACCTCGAAATCCATTTTATCAATCTCTTACTCAATTACTGTTATGATGAAATATATCAGTATCAGTTCAGGGGAGAACTATTTGGGGGCAAACTGTATTGATAGGCGATTTTCTTTTTCATGCGAGCCGTATTTCTGAATATTTTAGGAGCGACACAGTACGTCAATCATGATGAACCTCAGAAGAACATTATTTCCTACAGTACATTTGCACTTGATTAAAAATTTTTGGTGTTCTCAATTGAAGTGAAAGTAATTTAGTCGCACAAAAACCTTTTGAAAAGATTTTTTTGCTAAAAATCGATCTAATATTGTGCTGGTAAAGATACAAACGTTTCGTATCTGGTCTGGAAAGAGAATTATTGCGAGAAATTTTTCTTGAAGTATTATAACGTTGTGGTGAAATGTTTCTTCCGATGAAATTCAGCAAAGAACTACAATAAAATTTCTTTCACAGCTGAAGAAATCCGCATCGCAAAGCGTCCTGCCATCTCACTGTGCTGCTGACGACGCCCGACCCCCCCTGCAGCACAGCATCTCGTGCCACCCCCGTCACCCCGAGTCTCCCTCCCCCTCCTCGGACGGCAGCGACTCCCCCACGCACGTGCCCCACCCTGACATGCCAGACGTAGAGCTGGCGCACGACGCGCTCGACCAGGACTTTTGGGTCAAAGAAAAGAAGACTTCAACACGCAAGGCAGACTACTCTCACCTCCTGAGCGGTGGGGGGCTGAGTGGCCCTGACCCCCTCTCGCAGCCGGTCCCTGACGACTGGGAGACCATCAATGGTGGGGCTATTGCAAGTCCCTATTAATTCTGGCAGGTGGTTTAGCCCTCGTAATGAATCTAATCTGGTTTATGAATCATTTTTGGATGAAGAGCTCATATTACGCTCTAGTATAGTTAATTTTTTTAAGGTAATGTATTGTATTTTTTGTTATTCAAAAAACAGAAGTTTCTTTAGGAAACGTAAACGATGGCATTTAGTTAGTATTTTTTGGATATCAAGGCCGGAGAAATCTATGTATTTTATAATTTCTTAGGCAACGTGGGTTCCCTAAGAAAACACTAAATGCAAGGCCCGTTTGAAACAAATTCGAAATTGGAAAATTATTTCAAAGATTTTCTCGTATCAGAAATATTTTTTACACCATAAACTACATTATAAAAATCCAGGTATATCTCACAGAAGAAATTGGACCTAACAGATTTTTATCCCACCTTTACGTGATGGTCCACCATGCTCACACTTACATTCACACTCATGGAAGTGCCAGCAAGAGCACCAGAGATCGTAAGAAGCATGGAGTGCCTCACTGACTTCGAACTTTTGTATGAGACTTTATGTTATGGACTGTGTTGTATTCCTCGCACTCCCTTACTGCGAGTAGGACTACAAGCGAAGTTATCTCACCACCGGAGGCTCCTGACATTCCTGCGTCACATTATGCGCTGTCCAATGTGACCATGTGAAACTCATTTTCCTGCTCAATGTCTGGTAACTTCCTTGACTCGCGTGGGAGGAGTTTTGAGCTTGGTGTTCTGACCGCCAGTGTGTTACAGGCGAGTTCCTGCTGGTGTACGTGGTGTACCAGTCGCACATCAGCAGCAGCGTGTTCATGGTCCCTGATGCGGCCCCAGACGACGGCGTCATGTGGCTAATCCTCATGTCGGGCTCCATGAACAGGGCTGACATTGCCAAGGTGAGGTGAAGTGGTCTTCACATTTTCCTGCTCGTTTTACCAGCTTGCGTGCCGTCCATCTAATTATTTCTGTAGGCTCAAATAAATGCAAGTTGGTGAGTATGAATGCCTCCACATCTAAAGCGGAATAGGTGGCCATTTCAATGCTATTGTTCATTGTTTTGCTTTGGAAACGTGTAATGGGTTTGAAATGTAGAGCTGCTGCTGGGCGGATGTAGCGGTGTAACAACTCGGCACGACTCACGAGGTACGTTGGGCACACAAGGTGTTCCATGTTTTATTAGTCTCACATTGCATTAGTGAACCTATTGAGTATACAGTTTATTTTAGCTGCAGATTTGAAGTTGAATTCGCTGTATTTTAGGTACAGTACACCGACTACACAAACTACACACTACATGCACTAGCCACACGCGTCATATACTAGTTACACTCTACATACGCTAGCTATACACCACACACACTAGTTGCTCACGACACGCACCATGGCTGCACTCGTTACCTGCGTACGACACACACTAGCTACACCCTACACACACACTGGCTACACATCACACACAGTAGCTGCACACCACACTCACTAGCTATACACCACCCCCACTGGCCACACTCCTCACAACATAGCTGTACTGACGCTGCCTGCAGCACCCTCGGTACAGGACAGGGTGCAGGGACAGCAGCACGCTCCGCCTGAGCTACACCGCTCATGTGACCGCACTGATGTTCTTAGACTCGTCCTGCCCTCCTACTTCACCTCTACCTCAGTGCCTGTGCGGGACTGGGGTCTGGGAGCATGGAATTAGGGTAGAAGCCGAAGAATGGACCCTGGATCTAGTCCCAGCACGAGCTCGTTCCCTTTGTCAGGTGCTGTTCTATTAATTAAGGTGCTGTGTGCAGGTGCTGCTGCAGCTGGAGAGCGGGTCGTACACGCTGGTGCCGGGGGTGCGGCTCATCCCGGTCACGGAGCTGCGCCTTGTGCCCCACGACCCAAAGGCGCTCTTCACCATTGATGGCGAGAGCGTCCCTTACGGTCCCGTGCACGCCCAAGTCCTGCCTGGTGTTGGGCGTGTGCTCGTGCGGTAATGCTTCGTGTGCTCCAGTCGCCGTGCTCACGTGCATTTGTGGGACTCACGTGCAGTCATATGTGACTCACGTGCAACCATGTGCAGCTCACGTGCAACCATGTGTGGCTCACGTTCAATTTGTGCGGCTCGCAAGCAGTCATGTGTGGCTCACGTGCAGTCGTGTATGACTCGCGTGCAGTGGTGTGTGTGGCTCACGTGCAGTCGTGTGTGGCTCACGTGCAGTCGTGCGTGGCTCACGTGCAGTCGTACGTGGCTCACGTGCAGTCGTGCGTGGCTCCAGTGCAGTCATGCGCCCCACTTTCGTGCAGTGTGTGCCTGACTCACGTGCAGTCGTGTACCAGACCGTCTGCCTGAATTTAGTCGTGCACTCGTGCAGTTCGTGCCTTAGCTTTAACCTGCACTCTGCTCTTGAACTTATTTCTTCTCTCATATGGAAATTAACGTGAACATTAGGTATCCAAAATAAGTGAAGGAGTGAGCGCTGGGTGTCAGTTTACCTGTACCTGCCCCAGTGTGGGTCACCTGAGAGCTGACTTGAGTGCACGCGTGTCATCGTGTACTCGGCGTACGCTTCGCTCTGGCTATTGGAACACCAGGGCTGGGCCTTGCGAGAATTTAATCTCTCGTTGCGCGTTTTTTTGTGAGGTTTGACATTTGAAAATTCTTTTGACGATACTGGGTACACATGATTCTTGTTATTTATTTGTCGTGTTCTCATTGTTTCATGTTTCACAGACTTGGACGGAATACTAAGTGGTTTTGGATTCTTGCGGTTAGGAAGCAAGCAGTTCAATTTTCTAGAATTTCATCGTTATGAAGACCCTTGTCCCTGACTCCTGCGTCTTTCGAGCTAACGGTGGTTACCATCTGTTGAAGCATATCTTTAAAATTCATAATAGTACACTAGTGTAGTTAGACCGGAACATTCAATGAAACCTTGTAATGCTGGATTTTCAACGCCTTCAGTGAGGGAAAATGACAACAACTGCGGACTTTTCGTTGTCGTGCCTAACGAAACGATCCCACGGTTGTTCTTACGGTTTTTTTATGCCCGAATGATCGTGTTTCACGTGCAATGTTCTTGGCTCGAAGTTACAGGAAATCTGGGAATTCGGTAGTTGTTGTAGATCGTAGAATTGCTTCTCTGTATCCAGAAAGCCCTGTCGGAATCAGTGAGCTTTAGATGGTGGGTTTTTCTTAGGTGATCTAAGATCTCTAAACCTAGGAGGCGCGATCCAACTTTTTTATACTGTACCGAAAGATGAAATTCTGTTATGTAAGACACACACGAGTTAGCTTTCGTTCTTTACGCACTTTTGTGGTGTTTCATTTCTTGTGTAAACACTGCGTGTTGATGCTTCTTGCGTCTCAGTGCATCTCATCCTACACATTCGAAATAATTTTACAGAGTGAAGTCACTGCACGTTACTCACCTCGCACTGCATTTGTTCCTTCGACTCTATTCCTTAACCCACTCAGACAGGCGTTCTGTGCTGTCAACAGTCCAACCTTCCGTCCCTGTTATAGCACTGCTCCGGCGGCTGCGTCTTCAAAGCCCCTGAATCTAATCTCGGTCTCCGAAAAAGTGTTAAAATTTAGCTTGTGTTTTCAAAAACATCCACGGCATGAATGATTCGCTTTCTGAAAGATTAGGGAACTCGAGAACTCTTTTTTTTTAAATTGGCTTAGCTATTAAAGTACCAAAGGTTCACATCAAATACCTATGTGTTGTACAATGCTTGTGAATATTTCAAAGAATATAGCGTGTCTTTTCCGGATCTGCCGACACAACTATGTGAAAACGTATATTATTAATCAAGAGTGGTTAATTACTGGGAATCGGAGATGAATTCCTAATATTTTACCTGAATTTTATAGTGTGATCTTTATTATTTCAGAGGTGCGCTTTGAAGGATAGTCCTTTTGCGTGTGATCGGGACTTGCGTTTGTGGGCGACGGTAGGAATCCAGGAGTTCGATGAGTCATGCGGGTGGTGCCTGTTTTCTTTAGTAAATATCTGGAAATGAGAGGCGCTTCTCCTTGATAAGCCGTAGCTGCTCGCCTCGGAATAAGTAACATTCGTTGTAGAAGATCATGTGGGATTAGTTTTACTGCCTTCCCATTTTTGAACCCTTGCTTTTACTGTTCATCAAAATTTAATGTTAGCTGTCGGCTTGAATTTTTAGCTTTCTCTAAAAATTATTCATTTTTTTAATTATATTTAAAACAAGCTTAGCCATTCAATAACGATGCAACTGAGTGAACATTGTACACCCAGTCGCAAAGCTTGAAATTCGGCTCGGGTCGTTGTCCTGTTGAACCACCCATCGTGTACTCATTAGATGAATGGTGAGTGCTGCTGCAGCGTTACGAATATCATTTTTCAAAGTTTAATGTCATTTCCGTGAGTGCGTTCCTCTTATTTTGTGGTGGGCTGTTGTGTTTGCTGATGAGGCTTAACCTTCCATCGTGATGCGGCTCTCACTAAGCTTCTTGGTGTTGCATTCTGCTCATAGCCAGAAAAGGAGTCCGAGTGCCATTGTAATTATTTTCTAGTAATTCAGTTAGTGTTGACATGACCGCAAGATTTGCTCCGTATAGTTGTCTAATTGTATTTGTTGTACATTCCCGTGGAGGACTTAACGAGAGGTACAAAGTGTACAGTTCTAGAAACAAACTTTTCGTGGCTCGTACTTAAGAACATTCAAGCTGGGAACTGAGCGTAAACCATTTAGGAAGAACAACCTTGAACTCGGTGCCACACTAAACCGACTGACGAACCATTTATATGTAATGACTTCATGACAGTTATGAAAGTTGGGCCAGTTATCAGTCAATCAGTACGAGCCTCATTGATAAATTTGTTGTCATTTGCAGGATATAAAACTAGCGGCTGTAACAGACCGAGCACTATTAGGTTACCTCCGCTATAGCTAGGCCTTTGGGACTTCTATCTTCCGTACCTACTTTTTTCTTATTTTCATGCTTTCTTTACTGATTATTCTTTATCTTGTCTTCCTCTTCTTTCATAACTTGCTGTTTCTATGCGCAGGGAATCTTGTGTGAGAACATACTCATGCATGGATTCCTCGTTTTCTTAAGTCAGTAATAAAAGTTCCTTTCGTTTCGCTCTCTTGAGATTGCATTTCATGTAGTTCTAGAGAGCTGTAAATTAACTTATAAAATGAAATAAATAAAAAAGGTTAAATATTGAGCATGTTGCCTGAAGAGATTTGTGTAACAGATAATTTCCTTTCTAGATGTATTGATGAGTATTTGCTGTACTGTACAAGTAGGCACTTGATTAACTGTTCGAAAAATTACAAAAGATTCGAGGTATCCATGCTATGAAAGAAAAATTGAAACGACACGTTTCCGTGTGTTCTGTGTTTTACGTTTCTCGAGTCGAGATGTTTTGCATACAAGTTTTTCGCGTGTCACCCTGTACGTCATGGATGACCTAGTGTTATGTATAAGTGTGTTAATTGATAAAAATGAGGTGTGCTGTATTTCGAACAGAATTTAATACTTGAGTTGTTTTCTTGGTGCGAAGTGATCCAACTTATTCTACATCGATGTACGCTACCTGCAGCGTGAACTAGCCATATTTCTTATGAATTAGTACGATTGACATTTAAGGGTTAAGCTCCCAGTTTGATGGAGGAGTTGTGGTGCTGTGCCTTGTATATAAAAGTTTCAGGTTATCAAGTTTTATCTAGCTGTATCTACAAGAACACTATATTTGCAATATATGTATACATATGACGGTAGAGTAAGAGTTGGTTTCCTTGTTGTGAGTTAGCGTTAGAGGGCGAGCTTGTGCACTGATTCTATTCATGTAGAAGCGTGACGCCATGCAAAGGCTGAGCTAAAGACCACGACTTCGTCTTTGAAAACACTAGAGCAATTGGAGCGAGGTGTTGCGTCGCGGCGCTGGGTCTGAGGTGTGGATTTTTCGGTTTTTCATTGAGATGAGATTCTGCTGCAGCTATTTCCACTGGTGCAGTACCTAGTGCCACTGGTACTGTACCTAGTGCCTCTGGCGCAACACCTAGTGCCACTGGTGCAATACCTAGTGCCACATGTGCAATACCTAGTGCCACTGGTGCAATACCTAGTGCCACTGGTACTGTACCTAGTGCCTCTGGTGCNCACTGGTGCAGTATTTAGTGCCATTAGTGCAGTATTTAGTGCCACTGGTGCAGTATTTAGTGCTACTGGTGCAGTATTTAGTGCCACATCTGGGATACCTAGTGCCACAGATGCAATACCTAGTGCGACGGGTGGTGTGTCTACATATCTCTCTTTGCACTACACACCAGCCTGATGTGCACTGTGCGCTCTCGCAGGGCATGCCGCCATGCTCTGGCCTTGCTCAGCGATGGTACCTGGCTTTGCATCAGTAGCGCGCCAGCACCTCTTGCCCTGTTAACGCTTCAACACTAGGCTTGTTTTTCTGGGAAAAACGAGCCTCCTCGGCGAGGTGATATTCATGTAGTACGACGAAGTACCGGCCTGTCCCTGTCCATTTTCGTCCTCGAATTGACTGTAGCATTACGAGCCGACACGTTTCCTGCGATGCGACTCACCGGTGTGTCATTCGAGGAATTCCATTGCTGCCGGAGTCGTTCGTAGGAATGCAACGCGATTTTTCAGATGTTGCTGAGGGTCTTTGGCTCATGAGGGCTGACCTCGGCGGTGCCCTCAGCTGCCCGCGAAGCAGCGCTGGGTCGTCCACTCGGATGGGCTCTAGGCCACGGGCAACTGTCGCTTATTATTTCTTTCCTTTTTACGTCTGGCGTTATCCGGATAACTTCTACTCTCCAAATACTCTTCTCGTGTAGTAATCGTTTCTCACTGAATATGCTCGACCTTTTCTCTAAGGTTTGAAGCCAGCGTACTGCGTGCCTCCCACTTTCAAGTGACTGCCCCTCATCTTAGACCTAAAAATGCCGAGAGCGCGGCTGCGAAGATTTTTAAAATTTTCTGCCTAGTTAACTTTTGAACCTCTGCAACTCTTGAGCTTTGTAAAGATATGTATTTTCGGCGCTAGATGGGCAGAGCATCCTGAAACGCCAGTTATGAATGGTTTACTACTACTACTACTTTGGTATAATGCGGATATCTTCTACTTTTCAATCGCCCATCATTTTCGACTTTGTTTTCTCCGATAATTTGTTTACAGTTTTCTCAGTGGCAGGAAAGGAAGTCTCTTATTCTAAGCTTCACGATATGACTTAATTTGTCGTATCATCTCTGGTTGAAATGATTCGAATGCAGTGTTCGATGCGTGGATTATTTCTACTTACCTTTGTGTTAAAGCTATCCTTACGTAACCTCAGGCGCAGTGTGGGTTGTGCAATACGAGTAAAAGACATGTATGTAATCTATCCATTTTTACCCATATTGTGATTGTTAACCAAAACAAGTTACATTTACGTAGCGTGTAGTAACGACTAGTACATAAACGTGTGTTCTGTGGGATCTCCCATCGCGTATGCTAATGGTACCCGTATGTGTTTTTACGCTGCAAGTACATGAAGGTTCTCAAAGTTGGCGTCGTCGTTGGAGTGCGTCAACCTTAGAACACTTGAGTATTCAAGTCATTTCTGGCTGCTTCAGGGCTAAGGCAAATGACTGCATGCTGGCCTGGAAGTTGACTTTATTGTGGCACATTTGATGCGTGTGACGCTTGTCTCAATTACAACACCTGCCTCTGAAGCGTGGATAACAAGCGAGTCGTTATTGAGAGACAGCGCTGGTTGGAAAGTTCTACTGATAATTGCTCGTTTTTTCTGGCCAATTAAGGCTGTGCTGCTACTCACCGTGTAACCATATGATATTTCTTGAGATTTTCTGCTTATCGTTTAGACTTTGAGGGCACATGAAATTCTATACTCGTGTCAGTGTGGACGTGTCGTTTCCAGTAGATACCTCAACTGCGCTACAGCTGATGATCGTCTTTCATCGAAGCTATCGTCACAAGTTTATGCCGTTCAAGTGGATGTGTTTTATGGTCAAAGCTGACAAAAAGTTGTGTGCCTTCTTCTCAAATGTTCAGCCTTCAATCGTATGGCGTTTATAACTTTCTGAATGCATTTAAGTCTCTGCGCAGCACATTCCATGCACCATTCCCGCACTAACGTTAATTTTCTACTGCATTTTATTTTAGGGCTCGCTCATATAGGAAACATGAAACTTTCATTGAATTCAATACTGGAAAGACTCATAAAATTGAAATTTCTGTTTTTTTCTTTAGTTACGTGAGCCTGAACTAACCTTTTCTTCGGTACTTGAGGTTAAACTAAACTTTTTCTGACTTGCCTCGAGCCAAAATTAATTTTTTCCAGTTACCTCAGGCTGAACTAAGCCCTTTTAAAGTTAAACTAAACCTCTTCATAGGTCATGTAAAACTCTTACCACCTGCCTAACATATTCAGTATTGCAACAACTATGCATTTTGATAGAGCCTGTGTTTTTTTAATTATGTCTGGAGGTTTGAATACGGAGCGGCATATTGCATGACGTTCTTTTTCTGGCTAGTTCTAACTTCGTTTCATATCACCTGTATTTCTAATTTGTTATATTGAGTGCAACACCGCTTAGATAGTGCATATTAGTTTCTCCGGCAAATTGATTTTCACAATAACGTTTAGAAAAAATTACACTGGTGGCGGTTTTTTAGACTGTTCAACTTTCGTATCGTAGACTCAAGTGGGCCATCATCTTGAGTGTTCCTTGAAGCAACCTTTACTCAATCCTTGGAAACTTTGGAATGGTTCGGGCGCCACGTCCCAGCACACACTAATGTGCCGCCTTTTTAGGCGCGTGGTATCTTATTTTCCCGTCCCTAGGGAAGAACTCCGCCCCAAGGTATCGAGTCTGTCTCCATTGTCCATGAGCCTCAAATTATCTCGTTTCTTTTGTTCCGGTGTCCGTGATGAAACACTGGCTCCGGTGTCGTCGAGATTATGTCAAGCAAATGCATTTTCACGTCTCGTTGAGATGCTCCTTGCCATTGGGGAATTTCTTTGTTGTGGTCGCAACTTTGTGTTATTCAGTTGTTTAATGTTTCTGTTTCCATTCTTGTACTGCATTCATACGTAAAATGTATTCTAGACGCTTGTTATTTATCCTCAAATGAGTTATAATCTTTGCATGAATAGAGATGCTTATTAATTTTTCACACTTGCTCCCAATGAAATGGTGGATAAACGGAGGCCTCGGAGTGTTACTTCATTAGCTTTACTTGTGCATGTATCGCTTTCAAATCGTTCTCCACACGAATTACATGGAAGTTCAATTTTCGTCTCCTTTAAACTCCTTTTTGCTTACTATAACAAGTCTGCTCTGACATTAACATTATGGGTTGAGCCTTGGACCTAAACTGACAGGGAAAGCCAGCCTGGATACGCTTCTTACCGGACAACTTACTCGTGTGCAGTACCTAGTGCCACTTCGGTGTTATGCATGGGAGTAATAAACCTTAGTAATGTAAAGTTTCTTTCAAAGCTTGATGCTTCAAAATTTTGTCGAAATTAATTCAATTTCAGCTTCAACATTAATTTAGAAGAGTTTTTATGTTTGACTTTTTTTCATTCACGGAAGGTGATTTTAAAATGCATCTCCCCCCCCTCTCCTTTCCTCTTGACACCCAAGTTGGGTTTTACATTTTTGTCGTTTTATTTGATGAATCAGAATTTTTCAAAACTTGGTTGATACAGTAATTTTCCACTGTAGGCTTCGAGAAAATCGCAAGTTTTGCAGCTACTTGTTGATTTCATGATGAATATACGACGATGTTTACAACTGCAATGATTTTGTACACGGAGCTTAATAGAGAAATGGTTCTAGTCCATTGCGTATTAAAACAAATAGTTTCCGATCATTTTTACTTAACTTCTCATGTCTACCTATGAAGAGCAACGTTTCAATGTACCGTACGTCATCCTCAGGCCGGAAAACAATAAAAAAAAATTCTTGCAGGTTGAAAAGAATGGGAGAAATTTTTGATTTAGTGAATGTCAACGGACAAATGAAGATTATCCCGTTTAGAGCGTTTTTTGTTGGAATAGGGTTAATACTCCGTACGTGGGTCGACAGGACGCATGATTAATTATTGATAAGAAATTTATTTTTCAAGTAATTTCAACACTGCCCTTTTATGCGTGTTGTATTTAATCTCTCTTTCCAAAGGTCAGAACGCCGTCTCGGGGTATCTGGTCTCGTCATTTGATGCACAAGTTTAGGGCCCCGTTGCTCATGGAATGTCAAGTGATGGAAAATGGTCATATAATTTTCATCTTTCAAAGCAAGCCAGTTTCAGTTTGCTACGATTAAATTATAAATATATTTCTATGTTTTCAATAGTAAAGGGTTTAAAACGTGATCCTGACTCAAAATTCAGCCTTGCATAATGCAGATTATAATGTGGTCTTAATTCACGCAGAGGATTTGGTCATTTTGAACTCCGTAGCTGGTACGGTAGCACTGAATGTTATTCCAGTGAATCTTGCACTTTGAAAATCAGTGCATACACTAACTTCATAATTTCTTCCGTTTTGATGATATTCGCACCTGAAACATGTTTGTAAGCCAAAATAAGGTATAAGCAACTTTCAAACTTGAGTGATTTCTAGATAATACTGTAATAGGCATAAACTCACAGTGTATATTCAATATTTTGATCAATGTCGCGCAATCTGAATAACTTTGGAACATAGCTCAGGCTGCGCTAAACGACTGCAAAAATTGCTTTATTGGTCTAAATTCGCTCAGTGGCACCCAACTTAGTGGTATGCTTTCCCGTGTATCTTGTTCATCGTGTTTAGTTAGTTCTTAATTACTTGATGAATAGTTGGAACTTTTTTATAATTATACGCGGTCCTACAACAGATTAATTAGTACAACATTGTCAAAGATCACATACATCGGATAAAGTGATTTCATTTTCATGCCGTTTCATGATTTTTCCCTTGGTACACTTGATGCTTAGATTTCTCTTCAAATATATCTAACAAACTTAAATTCCAAAGACATTGCTAGAAGTACTCTTTAAAATTTAATTATTGAGACACGTACTTTTCTAAATTAATAGATGTTACTAAGGTGGAAAAAAACCTTTAACTATCATTAATTTCAAACACTGGCATAAAGCTATGAATTTATCTGATGCTAGTGGCACGAAATTCTATCGTAAAATGCAGCATTCGAGTAGACGATTTCAGTTTCAATGGTTTCACTTAGCATTATCTTAACAATACGTTCAATGATGTAAAATCACAGAAAAAAACTTTAATTTAAGAAGCATACATGAACTTTGATTATTGCAGATATGGAATAAAACATTGTTGATATCCGTGCGAGAGCCTTCCATGGTAGTGTGCTACAGCTCACACATGGGTATGAAAACTATGCTCTAAACATCCCTATATACTCTTTAATTTTGGCATTACGTAGAGCTGTTCTTATCAACAGTCATTTTTGGATAAGTCCTGTACTCTATATTAGAACATATCTGTAAGTGAGAAAATGTCAGTGAACGGTGATCTTTCTCACTCACAATAAATGAAATGGAACACAAATATGCAGAGTTTTTATAGGCTTCAGACAACATAATTCCTCTTTCAAGCATAACATTTTATTTTTTTACCATATTCTTTACTAATTTCTCTGAGTATAGACATTTATTTCAGTTGAGAATTACGAGTAAGTAAGCTAATAGTTCGTAAAGCTTAAGCTAATCGTACGGAAAAATCCTAAACGGATATAATACACTGAGTTTTAGGATTGGTGTAGTATGAATGAAAAGTTTGTAAAATAATAAACCTAAGTAAATTAAATATATAAAAACTATGTGGTAACGTAGTTTTTATATATTTAATTTGAAATTTTGCAAGATTTTAGTCTACTTGAACTTAAAATGAGGGCTGACATCTGTCGGAGCCTTTTTTACGAACAATAAATTCCCTCAAGAATCGCACGTCGTACAAGCAAGTTGAATCCTCTTGCGAGTCTTGCCCAACTGGCCGTGAACCAGTCTCGCCAAGAAATTATTCAAAGTATTAGATACTCCGTGTCATTGCAATTTCCAATCAAGAGAGGGTGTCACTATGAAATCCAGTTCGTCAAACAAAGATATCCTCATTCTAAGGAGGTTAACACAACTCACAAAAGTCTACCAAATATTACCTATTCTTGTTTTTTATTCCACGCTCTCTCCAAGAAATTCTTCATTGCATCAAGAACCATGAAATTATACCCTCTATCTACTCCCTCAACACTGCTGATACCCTACGAAACTTCTCCATTCACATTTACTACACTAAAGAACGAAATAATCATTTCTTCTACTTCACGGTTGCTCTGCTTACTCATCCTATTATTCGCTTCATTTCACATCCATATGGGCCTGTTCACTGTAAAAGTTTTGAATCGGGCACCAAACAGCAGTTAACTTCCAGAACTACCATCAAAGAAAACTTCAGTCTTTGGTACCTTCTTTTGAGCATACCAGATTAGATGTTTTTCCAATCATGCTCTTCTTAAAAATTATCGAGTCCATACTCTTTTGTTCTCATTTAATTTTTTTTCCATTTTTTTGCAGTCCCATTCTGTTCCACCTCGTTACTGATTTTTCAAAACCAGTCATCAACAGATCTTTTTTATTTACCAAGCACAATTTTCGGATATTTAAATTACTTGCAGGCCTCCTACACGCCTTTTCCAAGCACTTACACTCAAATTTCATTCAAAAGTATGCCTCACAATCCTATTATTTGTCATACGCTCAATTTGCACCCTGCAATTCATAATGCAGTTTTTATTATCCGTTTAAAAACATACTCCATAGAAGGTCATTTACAATTGCCTCAACAGGTGTTGATTGTGGAGTACACAATGCTGAATAATCTACCTGATTCTGAATTACCTCCAACTCTACGGGGTTACTTCTATTCCCCGCTGTAACATTTATTCCATACATTACGTTAAGTACTGCAACATACTTTCGCATTCCTCTAACACATTCGTACTTGCTTGTTCTACTC
>VOMN01090188.1:0-17398 GCA_014899125.1 Orchestia grillus | reverse complement strand
GATAGATAGATAGATAAATAGATAGATAGATAGATAGATTACAAATTACTATCTGATTCCGTAAACACAAATAATACAGAAGCCACGAAATTTCTCTGAAACGTAAAGTACTATTTAGCTCACGCTAACTGAGTGCATTCGTAACCATGTTAAATTATGCATTTTTATATGCGAAGTTGAAGTACCATGGTGACTCGCGTTGCTAGCGTTGTCTCATGTCGCTTATGGTCGCACTTCCTTCAACCTGAGATGCTCTCAAATTTTTTAGTCGTTCTGGGAAAGATTGGAATACGAGATTTTACTATTTGAACAAATATGTATATTCGAGTTCACAATCATTGTTGAATAAATTCTATGTAACATTTTCGGTAGGAGTAATCCCGAAAATCAGTGTCAAAATATCAGCTTTTTCCAAAGCACCATCGATGACTATTTTGTGAGATAATTCGAGTTTCAGTTTATTTAGAATAATACTTTAGCATTATCCTATTCTTACAGAATGCTTCACGCAATTCGTAGAGTGGTGTTAATGTAATTCTGTCTACCTGGGCGACTTTGGGTGGTACTTCACGACTGATCATAAGCGACTCACAGGTTTTAAAAGTATTTTAGCACTTAATTTGAATTCTTAATTTGGTAAAGCTTTCATCTCAAAGTTAGTACTGGAAAGTTGCCGCAAATCTTTCTTCGAGATAGTCTCTTGCTCTAATGGGAGGACATTCCTTTTTGCCATCCAGGGGCTCCACCAAGGCGTCGTTATCGGGGTTGATGAAGAAAGCGATGGAGCGGCGGGGCACCTTCTGCAGATGCTCTGTAGTAGGAACGATGACTCGATGTTTCTGGGAATGAGCAAAAGAATATGAGACGGTACTGATTCTCTTACATACCCTTCCTTTTTAACGTAAAAAATCAAAATACATCGTAAGATATAGCTAGTTTTGAAATTGATATTGATTCGCTGTTAGACATTAAAATCCTAATATATTTTTTCGATACAATATGTGCTTTGCAGCCCTCACACACGTCGATCCTCGATCCAGATTCTGAGTTTCAAATTTTTTGTGGAAAGAGGCCGGTTACTGATTTCAATTTTTCTGATTGTGAGTAAAGTAACTTTTAGGCATAAAGGTTTACCTTAGCCTCGGGACGTGCCGTTATTTCGAATAAGTATCCTAAGACCTAAGAAAGAAAACGCAAATGGCGCTTTCTGCAACAGATCCCCTCCACATTCCCTCCTACGAGCACGTTTCTCGTGCACCTCCATTGCCGAACTATAAGTATCGCATTCCTCTTAGTGAAGTGTTTCTCGCGCGCCTCCATTACCGAACTATAAGTATCGCATTCCTCTTAGTGAAGTGTTTCTCGCCCGCCTCCATTACCGAACTATAAGTATCGCATTCCTCTTGGTGAAGTTCATTGCCGTCAAATGGTTCCACTCATAGTTCTCTCTTATCTCAATTTTAGTCTAACGCTTTTGAATTCAAGGACTTTGAGAATATTCTACACTAGCAATCGTTCTTGGGGATACCTTAGCATTTTGTTTTTCACCTGTTACAGTCAAATTCACACGCACTCAACTTTCTCGAAGAATCATGTATTTCTTTATTACCATTTCTTCAAGCCTAAAATTCATCAATATAACTCTAATATTTCAGTTGTTCTGCCACTCTGGGCATACTTCCTCCCTATTTTGCTTCTGAGATCTTATATCACAGAAATTTTGTCACCCATGAGTTAATTCTATGCCCGTTGCAGTTTAGCATTTTCTCGTTCTGCTTAAATTCAAAGAGAACATTCTACGTTTTTTGATGAGAGAGTGTGAGACCTCTTCATTCACCATTCCACATGGAAAATATTATTAACATTTCACTCATACAATCATACTTTCCCTGGAAGAACATCACGTCACTGCACCCCAACTATCCTTCCGCGTAAATAACAAACAACATTTAACTCTTTAGATTTCGGATGAATAATTTATGTTTTTTCTTCATGACCGAGTTTACTTCGTTCCTTGTTGGCATGGAAGGAGGATACCAGATGACTGGAAACTGCAATGTCCAGCATCATCGTCTTACCAATTGGATTTAGTATTTTTATCAGCAGAAGCTCTTACTAGATTATTAACATTTCTGAGTACAAATATCTAAACGTCGCTGATTAACTGTGACTGTATCATCCTCCTTCTTTTTCTTTTCCAACATTGTCCTGCAGTGCAGAACTGGTGTTCGTACGCTTCCAAAACTTATAACCATGCAGTACAAAGATGTATACTGCAAGTAGATAAATCGGGCTATTTCTTCTTGTATTATCTCTCTACGTGAATTTCCCAAATCATCCTTATGATTTTGTATCATGATTGTCAACCTCATATCTAAGAACTGAGAGGTTACCATGTTCATTAATATTTTATTGAATCATTTAGTCGAGTGAAAGTTTTTAGGGAAATCTGAAATGTTTTGGCTTCAATGGTCGGTGTCCATTTGTTCACCCGAACACCCGAGCTACAACTTTAGGTTCACCCTAGATGTAAAATGCCCTAAAAAATTTTATCAGTAAGAAATACCTCACATTTTAATGGTTCTCGTCTTTTGTTACGGGGTAGGACTGTTGTTGTGCAGTGACGTAAAGTTTATCAGAGTGCGTGTGATCAGATGGCCACACAATGCTTCACAGACCATGGCGATGAATCGATCGCCCGACCAGCGCTGCAGCAGGTCGGCGACGTTCAGCAGCAGCGCCCCCTCGACAGGGACCACGGGCTCCCAGGCTCCACCTCGAGTCTTCACCTTCGAATAAATAAAAAATTGTATACGGAACTAACTGCAATATGTTAAACTGCTTTAATCGTTTACTAGATGAATTCACAGAGTATAAAACAAACAATCCACGCGTATAAATTGTGGACCTGCTGCACTGTTTTAAGTAGTACTAAATATCGTCACTTCTATCTGCTAACTTAAACTTAACCCTTTATAACAGTGCTACATTCAGGCAACAGTGCATGAAGAGTTTTGTGTTTCAGTAAAAATTTAAAATGATAGAGCAAGAATAATTTTGAATAGAAATTGAATCAACAATCATTAAAAATTATCACTTCTACACGAAAATATACTTATGTCCTCCCAATACTTCTAAGGACTAACGTCAATGCCAAAAAATAAAAAGTACAAGGAACTTTTTTAAATTGAGTCAAATTGTGTGTTGTTATAGGTTCAATCAATACTATGATGCGATAGTTCAACCAAACCCGCATTGTTAACGAGGATGATTACAAGATAAGTTTGGTTTTATCGCAGCTGAGAAATGTAATGAATATTTCATGTAGTTGTTAAAGATGAAAAGAAAAAGAAAAAACTCTGATTACCCAAGAACAGGCAGTTGCCAATATTAGCAGTGAAAACAGTTTTCATATTATTTCTTATATGACATATAAGTAACCTGCGTTCAAATAATCAAAGAGCAAGCCTAAGTTGCGAGATTAAAATGCATCTTTCAATACCCCACTTGAATGCATAACTACTAATTCGATCTCAACAACAGAAAATAAAGTTAAAATGAGCCTTGACTCTATGTTATAGAATAATGTCATGCGCTGCGGTTAAAATATAGAAAAATTCCTCACAGACGTACATAAAAAACAAGTGATTGTGTAATAAAAGTATCCATCGTCAGAGCTTGGAAGCACAAAGGTGATAGAAAATATTGTCTGTTCTACACGTTTTTAACACCCAAACTTAAGCATAAGTTATGATTAAACTTACAATCACGTGTTAATACGTAAAACTGTAAAGCATTAGCATAAAGACTTTGGCTATATGGTTGTTACGCTAATTAAAAAACCGCAATATTATTGTGAAACCACAGATGCCCAGTATCCTACCAAGTTATCTTACGAGTATTCTTGTAAATTCATTCGTCTGCAGAGGCTTTTGGCTTTAGCGTATCAAGGATACTGGTGCACGAATAGTGGTGGGAAAGTGTCCGACATTCGTCGCCAGCGGTCCCCGTACGTAAAGTGGGGGGCGGACTGAATTAATTGCACGCGTGATATTTTACTTTTAATAAAACATCTTGCTAGTGAATATTCGAAGAACTCATACAGATATATATTTTATATTACTGAGGGAAGGTATTGAAGAAAATTTCTCGCAGGGTTAGTCGCAACAAAACAATTCAATATTGGATTCATCAGACAAAATGACAGTCTTCAAAATGCACTCCTTTTCGCCAAGCGTTTTTTCCAAAGCTTAGTCGACTACAACGAGATTTTGCCCAGCCTGGGAACTTTATGGGGTGTGAAAAATTTGAGCCTATTATTCTAAAGTTCGCTACTAACTGTTCTTCAACTCACTTTTGTCCCGTAGGCTTCCACATCAGTTTTTAACTCTTTACAAGCTCTCAGGGGCTTGTTCTCAATCTTCCCTATCAAAAGTCGATGAGATTAAAGATCAATCTTCCGTGGATGACCTGACCTTCGAGCGTTAGCTGTTGAGCTATATTTCTTGAACGTACTAATAATTGAACCAACGGTAGAGTATGGCGCATTAATCGGCTTAAAAATCTCTCTGCATGATATTTCTTCAGAATGAAGCTAAAATATTCGCTTCCGTTGATATTCTGTGACTTCTTTGATTTCCGTCATGAAGTCCTATAGATGACTGTGTGCTACGACGGCTCATCGGTGATTAACTAGATAATTTCACACCGAGCCAAATTCTTTTTTTTTCTTGAAATATATGCACTGTTCTACTAGTTATTCAGATATAATGTGACCGGAAAATACAGCAATTATTGGATGAAAATTGTTTCACATAAATGGTTGAAAACTTTCGTCCTATGCCATGGATTATTTCTGTGTTTATGAAGCCATTCACTTGTAAAGTTTCCTACTTTGTGTTACAATTTTGCTTCGTTAATTAAAATTTGTGTTCTGGTGAAGTTTTTATTTAGTTTGTTGGTTTGGTAGACGTTTCATAAAAATGGGGTTTTGAGTTAACAATTCCTTCTGTTCCACCACGGTACATGAGTTGACATAGATCCCACTCAAAAATGACCGTGGCGGCCCTCACCTCGAGGCCCCCGAGGGGGTCCTGCGCCAGGATGGTGACGGTGCCGTAGTCGGTGTGTTCGCCACACCGGAGGGCGCCAGGGGGCAGCTGTGCAGGCACGGGAGGGTAGTGCAGAGCCCTCATGATGGTGATGTTCATGTTGCTGTCCAGTATGCTCGAGTGGGACTTGACAAGCGCGTCGTCTTGCACGTCTGCTCACAGAATTATGCTCAGTGTGAGGATGTACATGAATATGTACGGAAATACTCAGAATACCTTTAAATAATCCTGGTAGGATCGTCCCTAGTTGAGATCTTCAAGCTCGTAGCGACTGAAGCGCAGTACGACTGGGGCGCAGCACGCCTGGGGCGCTGCACGCCTGGGGCGCAGCACGCCACTCGCCTGTTCTTCTTTGTGTTGTGCGTGTCCGTCGCTGGTAAGCATTTGCAATTATCATAGTTCCATAACCTGTGACATTACAGACTTGACAATTGCTTTGCTCACTATTCATGGTGTTAATTATAGTTTCTTTGTCTTCTATGTATTATTCTCTAGCATGTCTCCTCGTTGATCCGAACTTAGAACTTTTGTACAACTTAAGTTATTTACGTACTTATCTTAGATACGCTTAAATATCGCAGGAATGTTAAATCTTGCCTTATTAAAGTTAAAGCTTAGAATTGTTTCCCAATCATCATTGCCTATGATCCTCATTAATATATTTGTTTGAGTTCCTTTTGTTTTCTTACGTGAAGGAAGATTCTTCTTACGAACCAAACAGCGGAGTAAGGGTCATGTCCCTCAGGATCTGAAGGTTGACACCCAATTCAAAACTACGCAAAGTCAGCTCATGTATTTCCAACTTAACCATTAATTTTAAATCCAGGTCTACAAGGGCACCCACCTGCTAGGCCGGGCGTCTTAGCGAATGGCCAACTGTGTTTGATTAAAATCAAGTAACAGCACCATTTAGGGCATGGACTCTTAGATTTCCATACTCTATCAGAACGATTCTCGTCACATATGGCGAAAGAAATGCAACTGGTGACTTGGGTTATGAATTAAAAAATAATACATGTATTGCAGTACGAGAAATTTTCATCTTTAAAATCCCATCTGCTAGTTACTCGGTGTAGTTCAGCTGAGTAAAAGTGAGTCAAACGTTCTGACATGTTTCAATACTTGTATTATCTGGAAACGAACAAATTGTGTGTCACCTAAGCCATACTGCAGAGCCACTAGGAGCTTCTTGGCGAGAAGAGTGAAGGCCTCAAAGAGTTGCCGCATGGCGGGACCGAAGTCGGGCACGAGCGCGTCAGGGTAGCGGCAGCGGCCGTACAACACGTCGAAGCTCTCACGCAGCTCCTGGCGGTCGCTGGCGCCTCCAAGTCTGAAGCAAACGCGGCAATAAGGTGAAGGGACGCATTTTATAAAACATCGTCATCTCACACCAAGAACAAGTTTAGTTCAAACTGTGCGAAATTTTTACTCTGGATGTAAAAAAGACTCATAGTTTTGTGTTAGATATAATTGTCATAATTTGATTTATTATATAAGTTGACACTTATGGAAAAAAATTGTATGCCGGCTCGCGGTACTCCAGTACGAGAATACTTTATGATTGACGTGTTTTCTTTATAGTTCCAAGATTGCTACGGCTAATAAACTCGAGCTTTTTGTGATATTGTCGATTATAGTCGAACACACTCAATCAAGATTATCAGAGTGGTTTTGCTTAAAATATTAACTGAAAATTCCACGACTACGCTACGTATTTGGACATAAAACGGGAGATTCTCAGACTCAGGGCATAACTGCAGGTCAAAAAAATCTAACCGACTGACTTATAAATGCCCTGCTACATTACATACTAAAATCAAATCATCTAAGAAATAAAAAAGTTCGCAGTTATTCAAGTTTTATGTATAATTTTCATTCCTCTCAATGTTAAGCACATTATACTTTATTTTTCTACATTAATACAGATGTCACATCATGATGTTAAGTTTTACAGTTACATGTTTTGACTCATCAAACCCGGATGGTTTAAATTCTCTCATAAATGTTGAAGCAGCAAAGACGTAACAAATGCAAGTATTGAGTTTTTCACTCGTACCATTTTTTGCCAACCTATTCGCCTCACGTCATCCAAAATCGATCATTAGTTTCAAGGTAAATAAGTTCGAAGACCAAATAGTAATGGTCAATAGCATACATTCCGTTAGTTTTTTGACAGACGTGAGCCCTCAAATTAATAACACTTAGAACTACACCGTGATCTCACCTACTATATCTAAGGTTATGAATGTTGGCCCAGGACCTCACAGGCACTCGCTAAAGTTTATCGCGAAGTCCTAGACACGAGTAGTGAAACATCGCGCTTCACCCTCGGCTGGTAAATCGACGAGAATAAACATGAGTCGTGAAAATAATCAACACTTTTGGAACATCTCACTGCCTAATTCTTGTTTTTCTGCCGGCTGTTAAGTACTGGTTTTCCCTGACTCATGTAAGCTTCACCAGTCTGACAGAAGCAAAATCCCTCAAAATTACAGCGTGACTCATAATTAGGGCAACTAGATTTTAGTACGTAAGAAAACATTTAAAATCTGTGTTTGAACACGAAAGGTTTGCATCCATTTGAAGGTAATAACCTCTTTTCTCGTTTCAGGATTTATATATTCAAATTTATAGTTTAGACCATGGTTACTGATTCAAAAATTATTTTCAAGCTGAACAATAAATGTAAAAGTAATGTCCTTAATGGGTAAAAGCTTCATATGAACTGGCAAACTCTTTGGAACTAAGCAAGTAAGTTTAAGGAGACACATACAACCGCAGATAGACTTGGACGAGGCAGAAAAGGAACTTCCCCGAGCCCGCTGGTGGTCGCGAACACGAGGGAGAAATTGCCTCTAAACTCTCGTGGATCTTACAGAAAATTGGCTGAAGCAGCCCATGGGAGCAGATCTTCGATGTGTCGAGTGCTGAATGAGGTCTCTGGCAAAGTGACCTTTCAAAAGCTCCATTCACGACCTTGCTGAACGTCATGAGAGAATGAGAGCAAAAAAAATCTTAACCATGATCAGAACATTTATTAATTCCAGCACGTTTTACTGTTGGATTTTCAATGCCTTACAACTGCTGGCGTGGTGAGGGGTGTGAGGAATGTGTGGTTTAAACTTCTTTTTCCAAGGGAAATACTCCCTGGTAACGTGAAAACGCCTCCCTGAGCCGAGACTCAAGCCCGGGTCCTTTCGGTTGCGAGGCCATCACGCTACCACTACCCCATGGAGCCCACAAATATAAGTCAGATTACTCTAGGTAAGCTACCAAACTTGGTGTTCACGGATGAGAAAAATTTGATATCCATCAAATTGTAAATCTACGAAGCGAGGGAATTTGGGTGTTCTCAAGCTCCTCTGAAAGCAGGATTGTCGCTCGACGTCTAAGTCCACTGTCCCTTATGACTTGCGGTGCTGTTACAGCCGCACGAAAATCTCATCTGGCTTTTGTACTCTCTGGAGTCAAGCTGAACTCACTGCAGTACATATTCGATACTTTGGAAACCTCCTCGCTTCATTCGGCTGCAGAACATTTTCCCGGTTAGAGGCCTGGATCTAAAAAAAATCCTATCGTTCATTGGCAAGGATAAATGGTTTGCAAGAAGCCCCTGTTTTAATTCTCGGCCTTTTTTTCTGGTCAATTTTAGAAATAAAAGTTTCAGCTTCCCTTTACACTCCTGTCAATTCCTTAGAAGCGAAATTGCAGAAGAAATAGAACGCAATTAACCAAGAAAACCTACGTGCCTCTTGCAGTGCATTTGTACATAGACTTGAGATTATAATTGGTAACAAAGATGATCATATTAAATAAATGAAGTGTCGTTTGATTCCTTGTTATTTACTCACATATTCCAATACTCAATTCAAATCCTACTTGTAGTATTCAATAAAACTATCGAAATCTGGTTTGCCTGTATTATGAGTCACCCTGTACAGAGATAGAAAAGTTGTAGAGCAGCTTCCAAACCATACTGCTGCGTTTCTTATTCATTATTTTCAAAGGCTAGGGCAGTCCAGTCAAACATAGCACTAGACATTGAGGCAGGCCGTGGGTGACCACCCCTCATTCGCTGCGGTGGCGGGCCGGTCGCTACGTAGCCTCGGTACGGAAATGTTCAACTCGAGATACGCATAAGCCAACCCTGGCCCTACGATGGCACCCCCTTGCCGTAAATTCGAGCCACGAACTGTTAGTGCTGCTCTGCGCAGTCTCTGTGCCGTGCGGTTCTACGGAGGCCGAGTGTATTTTGTCTGCCGAAATTTGTGCCACTCTGCGCTGCCACAAAAAGCTCTAGGTTTTTACCTGAGTTGATGCGGTGATATGCGTCTCTAGCATACTACCGTGATCACTTGTGTTGCCAAGTACATTTTTTGACTGCTTGTTAAAGGAAAATAGTATCCAAAAAAAAGTGCTCAAGCAGTGGATTTTCGTAGCAGCAGTTTCTCGTCGTGGATTCAAGTACTTCAAATGGATTCGATGGGTCTAAAAAAGTCATTTTCCAAGAATGTCTAAAATGCAGCATTATTCCGTCATTTCTTGTCACGTAGTGAAAGAAAAATTTAAAGGTTAAAGTTCCATAATTTCATTGTAGCCCTTCAAACAGCGAGGTGTAGAAACAGATTGGATTTGGATACACGAAGTGTTTTTTACTCCCCAGTTCTGGCACACAAGTTTATTTTGAATGATGATAGCTTGGCCATAAAATTACGAGTGCCCTTAGCACAGCAAAATAGCTTCTAAACGAAGTGAAGTAATGAGCTTTGAACCCAACTTCAAAACTACACTGTTTCATATTCGAAACCACTATGAGCTTTTTAGGATGTACTAGGATGTGTTTTACTATTTGAGAACAAATAAACGCAGGAGATTGATACTGTGAAAAACAATTTTTGTGTGAAACAGAATACTTATTCAGGCACGCTTGTCGCCAAATCTTAAGTAATTACAACGTTCTTACTTCTCCCTGTTCACGGCGACGTATCCATGGCTATCCTCGACAGAAAATTCTTCTTTTTGAACGAGAGGAAGCTCAAAAAAATTGCCCGAGGTTTTGAAGGCTCTTGAGATCTGAAAAGAAAATGAGAGTTAGGGTAGGTTCATTTTCAAAACTTTACAGAATAAAGTTGTTATCACCTGGATAACAGCTTCTCAAGACGCTTTATCGTTTTTCAACTGCAATGTTCTCAAACAAGACGACTGACACCTTTGACAAGTGCTCGACAAGTTTGAAATCCTACTTATTTCAATTAACGCTTGAAAATCATTACGCAAACTTGATATTTCAAGCTTTGTTTAACGCTTGCACAAATCTTGATGAGTTGTTTCGCTCTGTTTACGTCTGCATAAAGCATTTGTTCATGATCGGAAGTATTTTAACAACCATGAATTTGTTTCATCGCTCGTTTCACCGCTTCTTTCCGCTCCCGCCTTCGTACCTGCGGACGTTAAAACAGAGTTTGCCATCTCCTACTGGGCTGGTTTTTTATCGTCACAGCGGATGCCTTAAAGGAAAGAGGTGCGCCTTCGTTACCAAAATTTGACTGGTATACACCAATACTTTTTTGAGCCACGAATTGAGAGCGTTGAACCGTCTTCCTAATGAATCCCGTTCAACGGCTAAATAATATTTTACTCGATGCACATTGAGGTGAAAATGCGTGACGCTCTATATTCAACGAAAACTTGTGTGAAGGCAATGCGAAATTTCCAAAATAGTTTTTCTTTGAAGAGAAATCACTATTTCGAAACGAACTGTATCTCAAATCCCCGTATCAAATAGAAATTAAACTGTGCACATATGCAATATGGTAGAAATTTATTCAAAATTATAATATTTCTAAACCCAAATATTTAAACTTAGCTTCCGATATAAACTGTACCTGTGTCGTTGCTTCCTCTTCTTTTTCTCTTTCTATATTGTACAGAACTGGTCTTCCGCATGTGCGCTTGCACTCCAAGTTTTTAAAATAATGATTGAATAGTGATCAAACTGCAGCGCTAGCAGCGCAGCCCAACCAGCAGTACAGAGAGTTACGCATTTCGTGTCAACGAGCGCCTAGAGCGCCTGGACATCAACGTTTGCGCAACTCTATTCTTGACGTATTTTGAAATTTTCAAGATCTGGTTAGGGGTATAGAGTACAGGAAGTGCAGAAACCATATTATTCCCAGAATATTTAAACAGAATAGAACAAAATTTGTTGACCAGAAAATCTACTAAGCAAAAAAAATCTGCAGGACAGAAATAGAAGACTGTCTCACAAGCAATGTCGCATTTGAAAATGAAAGAAAATAACTCAGAAAGTGCTTATTTCAATCAAACTATGATCCTTCCTTCTCTATGACCTATGCCCACGTTTTTCTGAAACATATATTCTATCCTTAAATATCTGGTTATTTTTTCACGAATAAACTGTTCAAATGCTTCAACTATACTTTCCTTATTTGGAAATGTTTTATCGCGAATAAAAAGCTCGAAATACTTGAATGAATGATAATCAGTTTGAGAGATATTAGGAGAATAGGGAGGATGTGGCAATATTTCATAATTTAGATTGAGCAGCTTGTCGACCGTAGCTCTAGAGGTGTGGGGTCGTGCATTATCGTGAAGCAAAATTGGTCCATCTCTATTCACCAGTCTTGGATGCTTCTTCAATTTTTCATGCATGCAATTAATGTCTGGACAATAAGATGCTGCTGTTGCAGTATTGCCTGGTCGCAAAAATGAAACAAGAATGATTCCTTTCACAGACTACCAAACAGTGACCATTAACCTTTTCAGGTGCATTGGTGGCTTCGGTTAGTGTTTAGGCGACTCTTTAGCGTCTAACCACGGCCCAGTTCTTTTGCTGTTATTGAAGAGGATCCATTTCTCATCACATGTAGTGATTGGATTAAAAAATGGATCTTTTTCGAGCCGAATAGTTGATAAAGAAAGCTACTCTGAATAGGAAATTTCATCTGAGACAACCTGATATTTGGCCAAAGTTAAAAACAAGCCTTTAGTATCTAGTCGTGAGACCTCCATTTGTAATAACAGCATGGAGACGATTATCCTAACTGGAAACTAACTTTTGATACCCCATTTGTGGTATCGAGTTAGATTCTTGCATGCGGATGACCCTCAAGTCATTAAGGTTCTTTAGACTTCTGTACACAGCAGGTTTGAATATTCGCCACAAATTTTCAATGAGATTAAGGTCAGGCGATTAGCTAAGCCACGGAAGGATGCTTATTTTCGTATTTGCTGACATTCTCTTGTTAGTTTCGCCTTATATTTGGAGTCATTGTCTTGATAAAAGATCCACTTGAGCCGGCAGTAGAATTTTCTTTCGCTGGGAAGAAACTTTTACTCCAGTATCTGCCTGTACATAGAACCTTTATTAATTCCAACACGTTTTACCGTTGGATTTTCCATGCCTTAAACTGCTACTGGCTTGGTGAGGGATGTGAGGAATGTATGGTTTAAGCTTCCTTTTCCAAGGAAATCACTTCCTGGTTACGTAAAATTCCGTGTCAGGGCCAGGATTATAGACCTATCTATTTTTTCATCGATGATCTGGAGTTACTTTACACCACATGCAGTAAAACAGCCCCACACCAGGATGCTGCCTCCTCCATGCTTGAAGGTGGGATGGTGTTCTTGGGACCATAGGTAGTCGTTGTTTTCCTCAGAGCATTACGAGCGTCGTTTTGGCGGAAAAGTTCAATTTTGCTTCATCGGACCATACAACTTGTTCCCACAACTCACTTCCTTGGTGAAAATGGTTTTTTGCAAATGGTAAACGATTCTTCACATTTTTTTGCTGTAGGAAGGGAAGTTCTACGTGGAATGAATTCATGTTGCCCACTTTGATGCAGTTCTCAAGTAATCGTTTTTCGACTGACGCGAACTCCTTGTAACTCCAGTTCTTTCTGTAGGAAGGTAGCGGCTGTCATGGGCTCTCGCAACCTTGCGCAACATGACGCGTTGAGAGCGGCCGTGATCTTGCGAGCAGCTCAGGTTAGAGCTGCCCTGTAGGCAGGTTAGAGATTGCCCCAGTCTCTCGATGCTTCTGAACTATTGCCCCAACAGTTGAGCAGGGAACCATAACACGTTTAGCAATTTCCCTATAGGTTAATCTTTCATCACGAAGTTCAACTATTTGCATTAAAGTAGCCTCTGGTATTTCTTTGACTTTCGGCATTGTATTCACTGATCCTGCATCTTCAATAAAATCAGGGGAGTTAATGGTTTCGGCGATCGTAGTTTGTTTACATTATATGTGTTTTTGGGAGTTTTTGGAAGCTTTATAAAAGTTTAAATCAAGAAACTCAAATTGTGCAATAAAATAACACTGGTTTAGCATGATATCAATTCTAGCCAAATATTTTTGTACCATGCATTATTTTGCTCGGCTGATTTTATACTTGTCATTACATTTGGTACTGTTCGGTTTAAGCATTATGGTAAACATATATTCTTTGAACTATCAGTACTCTTTACACCAAACCAGAGCTCGACATTTTCACAATAGAGCAAAAACAGAGTTGTGCAAATACGTCCAGGTACTGCGCTTGTTCAAGCTAAAAGTGAAAAAAAGGGGTGAGACCTGGGCAGCAAAAACCGCTTCCAGGAATCTTTACTCATTTAAAAAACCTAAATGCTACGAAACTAATTTCAAACGCCTATTTTCCTGCTCCCTGGTTACCAGCTCGTCAGGAACTCCGTGGCTGGTGACGTAGGCGAAACCGATGTCAGAGAAGGTGTCCGACAGCCCCATTTTTAAAAGAATCTAATGCATAGAAATATGTTGGTCTCTAGTTTTTTTGACTGTAACCTCTGTGATGTTGTGTGTTTATGACTATGTGTTATATATGTCGTACATGAACATATTTATAACAACTGGGCATAAATTTTAGAATGATTTATAAGCAATTAGCTAATTTTTCTCAATTTTAAATTAGGCCACCGCAGTTGTGTATTGGTGTGGCACCGCGCTGGGAAGAGCGGGATACTGAATCCCTTATTTAAAAACGCGGAGCTTGGCCCTCGATCGTTACATGATATTTTTATTGACGTCTTTGTTGCGCCAAGACGAAAGTTATTTTCATTCCATCCAATTTCACAGCATGCTTGTTTCTAGGCTCAGAATGGCCGTGAAATCCTTAAACAGGGTGGGTCACAAAAAGTTTCCTCATTTTAAAATACTTATAACTCTGTAACTAATAATTCTAAAAACTTCTGTGTGATCTCATTTTCACTACCATTCAATGTAATTTCATCAGGTTGAACTATTCTACATTTATAGGAATAGTTCCCGAATGGATGAACAATAAGTGAGAGCCGTTTTTTCGTCATTGCGCATAATCTTAATCAACGTAATCAAAATCATACCACGTATTTACTGCTTTTATTAATAAATAACCTAGACTGTGTCTTGAGAATTGCCCTCGCGCGTTGGCAAAAAATGACCCTCACCGTTGGTCATCTGTTCGTGAACTGTTCTTCTAAATACAAAATGGTTCAACTAATGAAAGTGCATCAAATGGCGGTAAAAATGAGACCATATAAAAGTTTCTACGGCCATTAGTTACGGATTTATGGTTATTTGAAAAAAAGAAACTTTTTTGTGGCCCATCCTGTGTTCAGCGCAATTTCATCAACACATGTTTTGAACTCTCTGAGCCCATTACACATTATTGGAAAGAAATTTTGTCAGTATTGAATTTCTCTTTATCTCTATCTTGGTAGAATAATCGCTATCAAAATTAAGAGAAATTTCATACTTCTCTAGAGAGAATTATGAAAAACGAAATGAATTAAAAGTGCAAAAACAAGGGGGCAGGATCTTAATGGTCACGGCACAGGCTTTCGTGGGTATGAAAATTCTCTCTGAAAAATTCTGCAATGCATGACCCAATTAATGATATAAATTTTAATGTTTACGACGAGGTGGCGATGCTTCAAAATCGAGAGACCAAATTTTATTCGTACCAATTCCATCGTCTATNTTGTAGTTCAGTTTATTAACAGTAAATTTGAGTGAGTTTGTAATACAATTAAGCAATTTAATTTTCATTGAAACATTCAGAAGGTCAAACGAAGCGTAAATAATACGTTTGCTCACATGACAGTCTTGTCTCACCGCATTGGCTGGGACGCCGTGGTTCACCACGAACGCGTAGCCGTTGTCGCTGAATGCCGCCGCCAGCTCTTGGCCGACGCCTCTCCAGGCCGTGGCGCTCGGGTCGGTCGCTGCAGACGTGCCGAGACAAGCAAAGTTGGGGTAAGCATAGCGTCTAGAAGTGAGTGATGCTGTTAGTTTTTTACACTGAATGTTTTATCATTTAGAGGAATAGATTAAGAAGTCTCAATAATTCAATCAATTGCGTTATAAAAATTTTCGATTTCAATTTTTTACAAATCGACTGCGTATTATAGAATATTATAGACCAAAAAGAGGAAGTCGATCAACATAATCATTTGAGATGAGCCTTACTTGACATATAATATTTACATCAAATATATTTATTTCTACAAGCTGAAGAAGTACTAATGCCATTTTGCATTAGATAATGAACAATTTTTAGACTGACGCTCACTTACCAAGCTTTCCTATGTCAATTACCGGAGCTTCATGGCAGGACTTAACTTCAAGAGGCATTTTGCTATCGAGATTTCCTTGAATTACAAAAAGAAACAGAGGAAAATTAGTTACAAATCTGAACACTTATTGATTAGGAAGTGGTCAAGATTATTTCTGATTCTTTATGAAAGATACCTATCACTTTGGAAGCATAAATTCAATTATAAGTATATATATGCATACGTATGTACCAATCTCTAAAAATTATGAAGGTACATGCACAGATGTATACCCACAAGTACATACATTATGAGTCAATACAATTCAATACACATACATTGAATGAATCATCAATACCACTTTTCTTCCAGTTACCGTGTAGGCTCCAAACTTCTCCTTTCTGAATCTAAATAAAAAATGAATGCATTGTTTTATTTTAACAGTGTCTTCCAGCTGAATGTAGTCGACATTACCTATGATATATTTTCCCTACGTTACGTACAGTTCCCATCGGATGTTTTGATTTCATCTCTTATGAATCAGTAGTGTCAGTATAGATAATGTTCAATGTCATACGTATGTAATTATATCTCGTTCGTTGCCTTTGCGTAGCATCATTACAGTACTTTCCCTCGCGTCCCTTCTTCCCTGTTGCAAGAACTTTTCACTGCTTCGTTGAACGCCTCTCTCGCCTCCTGCTCTCGTCTCGTACGCGCACCATCTTGGCTTCCTGCGCAGATTTTGACAACTACTTCTAATATTTTCCTTCAAACTCTCACCTCATCTGTTCTAAGCCTCTCTTTCTATATTTTTTACCTCGATACTTAATGTTTGGTAAATTATCCTTCATTTATTGATGTTTACTTCAACTGCACCCATGCATTATTACACCCACGACGTCTTCATTCCACCATGCACTAGTTTTCTCCCACTCAGTACGCTCAGACTCAGACTCCCGCTGATTGAACTATTGTCTTGGTTATTATGCTTCTCTTATGAACGCTCTAATCTCATTATTTCTTACAGACACAACTAATCTAATGTCCCTTGACCAGAAAAATGTGAACTGTTCGTAATTACGACTCACGAAATACCATAGATTGAGTTTCTTGCAATGAAACTACTTCAAAACTGTTAGATTACATGCAACCCGGTTCTTAGGATTGGGTTGACTGAATGACGCCTAGCTAAAGACTAACTGCTCAGGCCACAGCTAAGGGAATAAGAGCTTCCCTTAGCTGTGCTCAGGTTACGTTCCACCCTTGAGAACTCAAAACCAATCCTGTCCCTGTCGCCAGCTCAGCAACGGTGGGCTAAGGAGTCAAGTTTCAATGCAAGGTCAATTGCGAGCGCATAGCTCTAGTGGGTTTGTTTATATTGATGGTTACTTATGAATGTTTCTGCAGAAACGCTCAGAAAGCTTTTCCTGTCCGGCTGGAAAAAGAAAATTAAGATAAGTTTTTAGCATGATGAACTTTTCCTCGATATTTTTTAAATGTGTTGCAACGGTTGTGTTCGTGAAAACATCATCCATGCCAAAAACGAGTACATATTTATCTCAAATTTACGTATGCTTGAGAAAATTTATACATTAAAATATACTAGCAGGAGCCGTGTAAATTTCACGGAAATTTTAATTAACAAACTTTACATAAAAGAGCCTACGAGAAGTGGTCCTCTTAAGTGTTGGACAGAGGTTGAAGGTTCAGGGCAG
>VOMN01090186.1:0-46719 GCA_014899125.1 Orchestia grillus | reverse complement strand
GCTGAATTTCGATGAGAAATCCTTCGACATGCACCTTATAGCCCCGGTATGGCCTCATCTAACTTTTTTTAATCCTCAAGCTTGGAAATCATTGAAAGGTACTGAACTGAGTTGGAGAAATCACGAGTTAAATGTGTCGTTATCTAAGTATTCTTGCTGTATATGTCCGCATTTCTGAATGCATTCATCAGATATATGAAGAGCTGAGTTGACAAGCTTCAAATCGTACGATTCACTGTTTGCAGAAATGCATTGACTTAGCTGGAGCAAGCGTTGAAAAACAAACCTAACTTTGACCGTTTTCTGTTTTTTTTTCCCACGAACTTTTTGAATCCCCCTTCCTACTTACTGCTAGTTGTTTCAAGTTACGTACGATTACGAGTGCTGATATGCTTAAGTTTTAATACACGCATCCAATACTAGCATGTAATGTGTTTCTGCACGACTAGGTTATGTCGTGGGATGGAATAAAGTGCACGTGAACCGATTCATATGTTCCAAAATAAAACCGTCTTGATAAAAACTGTCTGGGTACCACACGAGGGCTTTTAAATGCACATCTTTAAGAATTCGTAATAGCATGAAAACCATCCATTCTCGTAACGGCACAGGTAAGGATCCATCTATGTACAATGCTTCAGGGAAATAATAAATTCTGTACAAGAAAGAGGAAACCTGTGCTGGCGATTTACTTACATGTATGTAATCAGATCAGTAGTTGAACATAGCTGTGGCACCCTCCTGTTCTGGAGACGCCGATTATCCCTGGCAATTCTGAGTACATATCCTATAGACAACTAAAGAAGGAAAGATAAACACTGTTCCTTTCGCAATTTTACCTGTGAGAGCGAGACATTACAAGTTGTCCATACATAGATCCCATTACTTTCCAATAAGTAAAATAAAAGTTTTTACTTTAAACCTTTGAAGAACAGAGATCCATTATCGGCCGATCCATTCCAGTCGTGCAGCGCTCTCTTGCAAAATCCTTATTTGCGTTTGTTTTTCTTGTGCTTATTGCTACCAGGTTTGCTCGCGTGGGGTTTTGAAGGTTGTGCGTTCAAGACGCGAGGCTCCTTGTACTTGATGAAGGCAGGCAAGTTCTGCTTGACTGTAACGAGAAGAACCCTGTGACGCCCGTAGTTCTTTCTATCCGTTTTGTAGCGGGCATTGAAGAAATTCATGATGGTCCGTAGTCTTGATATCAAGTTGCATTCAACTGCAAGGTGGTCGGTGCGGTCATCAGAATATAAGTCGATGACCACGTCCAAGGCCTCGGCGCAAACTGGCAGCTCGTTGTCTGTACCCGCCAACTATAAAATTTGAAATGATAAGAGATACAATATGCCCTTGATGAAAAAATAACAGCACGATAGAACTTTAAATTTTTCAAGAGATTAATATTCATCATGCGCACGTTCGTCACGGTGGTCTTCTTCATTCGAGGTAAACGAATTCTATCAAAAGCGAATTCTCAGCCCAGTTTCTCCCATAACAGCAAATATCAATTGAGAATTTATCTTATGTATTATTGCGAGCAGGCCACCTAGAAGCCGGATGGAGGCATTTTAACCCCATTTCTTTATGGACAATAACTTCATTCACTTCCCTAACCTTTGGTGCTCCTGACGTCCCTTGTTCCACCACATTCCCTGACCGTTCATTACCGTATATTGCAAAATTCTTCAAAGGTTCGTCTTAATTCCCACTCATGACGTTATTTCGATTATTCTTCGCCTGAATAGTAAATCAACAAGTACAACCAGATTCACAACCGAATTACGATTCGACACCTAATGTCCAATTGTCAAAGAAGAACCTTAAATAGTTACACAATTGGTCTACCTTTAAATATCCATTATCTGTACTGCTAAATCTCAGGTACGTTCCCTCCCAGGGCCAACCCGTAAAAAATTTGATTGACAAAACAATAGAATGACAGTATGGAAGCCTATACAACAGTCCTCACTACTCTCAACAAAATGTAGACTACCGACATTTAATAGCTTACAATCTAGTTTGGATGTGAATAGCTTCGATGGCTTCACAATTACAAGATATTCATGATTACTGTCCTCAGTATTATAATTCAACACCACAGCTATTTAATAATATGCATTGAGCTTACTATAGTAGATGAATTAATAATTTTCACACATGAAATAAATCGAGGCCCTGAAAAAAGTTACAGACTTTGCAACCCCCCTTAAATCGACTCTTCGCGTTACAGCTTCATTACCTGGAGGACGAAATTTGTGGCCGTTGTGAGAACTTGCTTAGCGGGATCCCTCATGAGATCCTGCGCACTCCCTTGCGTGAGCAGAAGGCAGCCCAGCGCCCCCACCAGTCGCGCCAAGTTGCGTCGCACCCCCGACACAGAGCTCGACAAGCCCACGCTGAACAGCATCTGCACGAGTCAGTCACGTCATGTTACATCCAGGGAACTTGCTCAAGTCATGTTACTTCTAAATGTAGAGAAAGCTCGTAAAACTTCGTGTTTATCAATGACGGCTTCATTGCTACTGCACCAATGATCCGTTTGATAATACTTCCATTCCACTAACAAGTTTCCTGATCAGTGGAAACATTCTATAATCAAGCCACTGCATGAATCCGGTGACATAAACGCGACTTCAAGTTCTAGGCCTATCACCCGTTCTTTCGAAAATACTAGTAAAAGTAATAACATGTCGCCTTACCACCCACTTAGATGAATCCATGTGTATAGAAGGAAAACGAGAACCCAGGATGTCATCTTTAATTTCACCGAAAAAATATACATAGATATAGACATCAATTGAAACTTTTTTGCTGCTACTGTACCTAGAAAATGTTGTACCTAGAGTAGACACCCTATGATTTGAAAGATATTTATCTAACAGATCATATGCAGTCGTCGTAGGAAACACGATGTCACCTTTTTAAAACTAATTATTCTGGGAACCCTCAAGGTTCCCAACGAACATATATATGGAAATCAACGAACATATATATGCGGAAGATGTCCAAATTGCGATAACAAGTACCCAACTAAAGCTACAAGGAACTACAGCAATCGCTGAGCATCTTTTAAATCATTCAAAAGGACGCACCATTTCGTAACGTGCATAGCAGCTCACAAGGTGATTTCTGTACGAACCGACTGAGACTGCAAGCCCTTGAAATAGTATAAGAAATCCTTTCCAGGAAGCTGACCACCCCATTTATGATGGTTTTAAAATTATAGCAGGACAGCAGTGGGCAGGACATCAGTTTTATTCATCAACGACGGCCGATTTCAAATGATTCAGGATCATCTTTACTTCTAAATATAGGTTTTGTAAATTATGTGTTTTTCTCTCTGATGTTTAACCGTTTTATCCGTTGAATAATTTTTCACTTGTAATATGCACAATCATTTTTTCATTTTTTCCAGATATTGAAGATGAGCATAGAATTACTCGTAAGCTATATACTTTTAATACACATCTAATTCTTTAAAGATCTTTTTATCAGCTTTCGTTCTACTATTGATACGTCGTTTACGCTTCCCTAAACGTATACCAAGATAGACAAACCTGACCCTATTACCTATGGTCTATCACATGCCCCCTGATCGGTCCCAACTCCTAGGCTTGAGTATAGGAAACAATTGCTCGATGCTTCAGCTCCATGTCTCTCTTTCTCAGAAACAAGCTCAAATCAGGAAGAGCTCGGTAAGAACCTCTTCAGTTAAATTTATTATCAATACAAGCAAAAAAGATCGCAAGTGACTACTATTTAGTTTCCCGTACAAAAAGCATGTACGATACCCTTACCTCCAGTTCTGATGCAGTTATAGCAGAAAGATGACTGGCGTGTTCGGCGCGGAACTTAGACACTACTGCCCGCATGGCTCCCGTCGCTCCCTCCAGAATACTGTCATCAACTGGAAATCAAAATGCATCACAAAGGTTATCAACACGGGCTTTGGAAGTTGTCCTAGCGGCCAAATATAGACTTTTTTACTCTATATTTCGCGGCTCCTTGCGAAAAAAATCAGCGTGATAATTTACATTAAATCAAAAAATTGGATCCTGTTTTCTGTGTTTAGCTAGAAGATGTAACAACAAAATTTGTTAGCTTTCTCAAGCAACATGACAACCATAGTAGTACCTTCCTACTAGTGGAATCATGATAATCTCAACGGTTATTATTCTAATACGAGTTATGTGAAAATCTAGATCCTCACACGCCAAGAGAGGCCTCCGGTCGCACTTCAGTTAATTGCTTAAAAGCAGATCAACTGCATGCTTGGAACACTTCGTTTTATACGATAAACAAGTACAATCTGACGTACAAGTCAATCCATTTTTGATCTAGCTACTTTTGCTCCGCAACGTAGAAGCATAATTGTTTTTTTGGAATACTTACAAAATACCTTCCTTAAAGATGAAATAGCGTCCAATAATACACACACTTAACCTTTATAAAACTTTGATCAATTCGGGAACAAGACAGAGGTGAGGGGAAATGTTATGGCATAATCAATTTGCACTAATAGATATGGACAGTGTGAAGTGATAAAATTAACAAAAAAGTTTAACTGAATCAAAAGCAGAGTATGAGATGAGAATACACGTCCCATCGTATCAACTCAAGAGGAACTGAATGGAATTAATGTACATTCAACTTTTAATAACTCTGGGATTGTAGCTTACTTAAAAGTAAAAATAACGAAAGGCAGACAAATTTCATTTCCCCAACACCCCACATGAACTGAAGGTCTCAAAGACTTCCTATATAAGAGGAAGAGAGATGCGATAGTTTCTGTAATACCATTTGTAGAATAAAGTAGAATAGAACATAGCAATAAGAACGAGCACATTGGAAAATTCTGCGGTTACTACGCAAGTCATATGCACTGGGTTTGCCTTGTCCAGAGACTGCATACATTTTGAAAAATGATGTAGAGGCTACAGTTCTTGAGGCTTGAAATACTTGATAAAATTCCTTAGTCTTGAAGAAACATTCAGAAATGCGGACATTTATAGCAATAATATTTATATTACGACACTGATTTAATTCGTGAGCACACACCCTAAAAAGTTATGTTACGAGATGCGTGGTTGACACGACAGACCCGAGATGCGTGGTCAGCATCAGGATGCAGAGAAAGTAAAACGAACTGAGAAACTTTTCTTACAACATATTTAATATTCTAATTAACAGAGAAGCTGTAGAAATGAGATATTGGAATCTCACCCTTATGCTGATGGTGTTCAGCGAAGGCTAGTCTGCCCAGGTCTGCCCAGCGCTGGAAGAGGAGCTCAGGACCCAGAGCCTCCATGTCCAGCAGCTCCAGCATCACCTGCAGTGCTGACAGCACACGCACCCGTACTCCGTTTATGCTGGCATGAAGCAAGGCAATTAATGGAAATCATACGTGCATAGATTCTAATAAATCAATGGGAACTGATCGTAATATTTGAATTTAATGAAGTTACTCAGTATTTTACATACTGAATCAGCATTGACGCAATACTTCTTATTTTACTGATCATGATTAAACAATAAAATGTGAAAGGTCATACGACTCAAAAGCCTACCAGTAAAATTTTTTAGCTTAATGTTGGCTCCAGGTTAAAATAAACCACGGGGCTGTCTCAATGTCTGGAGAAGTAGGAGGTCGATGACGGGCCTCATGCATACTGATACGAAACAATTGATCTAACAACTACGACCTGAACTGAGAATTGTGCTTTTATGAGGCAGAGTCGCTCCGAGTGTCATTACAGAGGGGCCAGTATAACTGCGCGCAAGAGGACACACAAGTTACATCTTGCACAAAACGATTTTGCAAGTATATTACAAATATCGTAAGTAGTAAAAAAGTTACATAATCGGAAATAGTGCGTTCACAAATGAAAGGGTAAACCTTAAAAAAGTACTTAAGGGTAAATACTAATACCCTTAGAATGGACTCGTATAAAATTGCACAAAATTTACATCTTGCATGATAAAAGCACTTCCAATTGTTTTGCATTTTCTCTACCCATGGAAAAATTTCCTGCTAATCTAAAATAATTCAATTTTATTGAAAACGTTCAAAGAAAATAACATGAAATAAATAATCATCAATAATAAAATCCCTAATTGCAAAATTACAAACTTACAGCATTTGGAGACGGTTGAAGTACTTGCTCATTTGTAAAGATGTATGCAGATCAGAATCTACAGGCTCCAGAATCTCGAACACTAAATCAAACAGACGATTCTCCTTGAAAAACTGCTTCAGTACCTTCCAATGAAAAAAAAAGATCATATAAAAAAGATACAAGCACTATAATTGCTTACATGACTTCTTAACAGATGCAAACAAGTAAATGAGACTAATAAACAATGCCCACATGAAGCACCTATAAACATACGGCACCAAGCACAACGTCAGAAAACGATTTCAAAGTTTGGCAGTGCGGCGTGAAGGTGAATCCCCTCGACCTACACTGATTTTTGACCATTTTGCGACTGTCTGCACCTACGACTCACTCTTTCAACAGCGGAAGGTTTGGGAATGACTGATATACATAAACCGTTTTCGCTACACATAATACGGCGCTTGGTCTCCTGATTCTAGGGAGCCTCACATAGTACAAAGATGACAGTCGAAGTACGTTAAATATCGAGGAAAAAAACACGAACAAGTACATAAGACCTACATGCAGACAGAATATTCTCCCAACAATGTGCTGCAACACGAGTCAGAGATTCTGAAATTGTAATTTTGGTTGTAAGCCCTCGGTGTAATTTGTCAAAGATTAAAAAATACAATAAAGTCTGAGTACGAGTGGCAATGATAACGCCACAAGCTCTCCGAAGATGAGAACTTACAAGAAACAATTGGCATCACCCAGTTCCATTTGGCTAGGTTTTTGGCAAGCACGGTATAAGGCTCGCTTAATTAACGCGTTATTTACTTGAAATATTAAAAGAAAAGGAGTTCATACCCTGAGTTTCCACGTTGAAGATCGTTAGCGATATTCTTGAAGAATTAGAACGATTCCCGTTGGGTAATCGGAAGAGGCATATTGCATAAGTAACCTTAAAGAAATACCAACTATATTACATTCGCACGTTTCCCTAGCATACTAAAAAAGAATACATACATCCGTCCACTCGTCACTATTGCTGGAAGGAATCTAAAATCAGAGAAGTAGATGCGCGAATAGAGGAATCATAAGTAGGAGGACTTTGACTGTTTTTCCAAAACATTATTAGTTCGGATATTTATTCATGTTTTTTCGGTTGAATTTTTTTATCTATGCACCTGCTTCAGTTTTTTATTCCAACATCTACTATAAAAATGAAATCACTTACGCTCATTAACCTTATGTTGAAACATGAATGCTGAAAAATTATTTCCTACGTGCAAACATTCTTTCTATGAAAATAAAACAGGGGTACCTCACTTTGACCTACTAACGTCGTAAAATACTAAGCACCAGCCCCCATTTCCCAGACATTTGATTAAACTGCCACAAGGCATATCGTAATTCATTACGGCACCAACTTCATCATAATTTTTATTATTATTAGATTATTAGTTGAACAATCCCTCGCCCATCAAAGACGATCTCAAGAAAGTGAAAAGAAGGGGCCATTTAGCATGGACTGTAGGGAACGTGGAATCTAAACACAGATATGTTCCCACGCAGGATCCCCGAAAGAAGAAACACCAAGTTAAAAAGGAATAGGAAGAAAAGATGAAGAAGAATAATCGAGAAAGAATTCAGGAAAGTGGAAAGAGGTAAAGTTGCACGAAAGATAGTAGTCCCGAAAGCCTAGCTATGGCTGAGGTAACCGAACTGTCTCGCTCTGGGGACGCCAGGCTCCATAGCATTGGATTGGAGCATTGGAGGCGTCTCGCTCTGGGGACGCCTCCTGAGAGGGTTTATCATGAAGCAACTTGATTCATCAGTAGTGTAGACACATCGCTTTGGGTAACAATGAAAACTATTTTAAGTCATAATTTATACTCGCACAAATCTAAAATGAATTTTTAAAATTAAAAATTCATGCCAAACGCTACATCACATTGAGAGCCTTGGGTGTTAGGGCCCTGACAGTCTTTCATGATAAATTACGGTTTTCCTACCAACATTGCAACGACTGCACCTAAGTTTGCCTAACTGACCTTTCTCTGTTACACAGCAAACGGCACTGCTACTTCTTCAAATCTGTCACTGTAGCAGCAGAGTTCTCACACGACTTCACGCTCAATTCTTTGTCAGTCTGTTCATTTCTAACACTGGTCACATAACGCTCTAGTCTCCAGCATGCACAAGGCAGACCATTTACCTCGTTAGTAGCTTCATCGTCGCAGGGCTCCCACGGTCCTGCCTCATCCATGTCTTCCTCGTCCTTCTCAGCTGCCAACACTCTGGTCTCACAACTCACAGCAGAATCGCTGTCTGAATAAAAAATGCTTCCCGTAAGTTTTTTGTGACAAGCATATTCATAAGTAGGTAGCTTTTGCTCTGTATATACATATTAAAAACGTAAAAATGAATAAATAGAGTCTTAGTTCGTTAGAACGTATGGCAACATTGAGCAAGGCAGCATCGTTTTCCAATAACGGGAGAAAACGTTGAGGCAAGAGTAAATTTTTATACGACTTAAATAAGATCGCACTGAAAATACAAAGCACCATATAAAAGCTGCGCACTTGACTAATTTTTCTCCACTTGCTTATTATTAATGGACTAAGCTAGCCGCAAATATGACCTATGCGTTCTTATATCCCCATAATTGGATAAAAATAGTAATGGAAATAAATATTCATGGTGAAGAATAGAAATAGATCCTAGCACTTCCTCAAAATCTAACAGAAATGGGACTTGCAGTCAAGAAAAGAATCAAAGCATACATCGAACACAACACAATAGCTTTTCCATCATTCTAATTTGTCTTTTTATGTTGAAGTTTTGCTTAAAAGTTACACCAACAAAGAATCGACAGCTCTAATTAACCTGAACTACCTTAAAAACGCGCTTCTTATGAGGACAGGTGCTATAAAAAGCACAATAAGACCGCGTCTAAGAATTGGCTTTCTACGAGCATTCACATTTCTTCCCCAGTCTCGAGTACACTAATGCATTTCTATACATATCTCATTCAGTGTTTTCCAGGTCTAATGTAACACACCCTCACACTAACGGCTTTTCTAAATATATATGTACCAGTGAAACTAATGAATTACACAATTCTGAGAATTCCAAGTTCACCTCATCCTTGACATCTATACATATATTAAACCATAGTACCATATTCCAGTTAGCTCTACCTTCATTAGATTCCCTCGGTTCCCAATTCACACATGACCGACACATCACATTGAAACCCTAAAGTGCATTCCATCAAACACACTCTGCCCTACTCAGAGTACTAAGCTAAAAGCTTGCGTAACACTATTAACAACTAGATCTACATCCCCATCAAAAGTACCAAATAAAGGTCGAAACAATTTTTTCCTTCCTCTCAACATTCTTCACACTAATTTCCATGATATTACGTATGTTCCTTTAAGTTGAGTAATATACCTTAGCTTAGCATAAGCTGCCACATGTCTGCTATAAAGTGACTAGTTAATAATGAGACTCGTTTTCAGCACCTTCTTCACTCATTACCAGAGGGAGGAAGTGTGAAAGTTGCTAGTATCTAAATTTCTATCGATGTTTTGATAATCACTAAAAATTTAACAAGTCTTTCAGTACAAAAGATATGATTTTAAAATGACATGTGCTTTACAGTTTCATGTGATACCAGTTGTAAAAAAAGAATAAAACTAAACGTTCAAACACAAAAGAGCGAGAATACTAGTAAGACAACGTTGATAGTTGAAAAAATACACCGATTACGAACTGAAAAGTATACTTTGTCTTAGACTTGGACGTTTCAACCTCACAAAGTATTCTTTATATTATATCCCTTCTAAACAATCACTGGGTCTGACAAACCCATTTTTGGAAAAAAATGACTGATCAGAACAATTCAGTAAATGAAAGTTATTACACAACTGAAATAATATTTATTTTTTCTATATGGAGTCCACAATCAAAGTTTGAAATAATGAGATCAAGTCTAGTATACTCACGAACCTGTAACCAAAAAATCAACTGTTTTACCCACTGCTATGGCAGCGAAGTTCTAGTTTAGGCAGCACCACAATAGCATACCTGAACCACAGCAAATGTTGTTGAGGAGCTCCAGACCCAGCTGCTGAGCCTCCAGCCAATACTCCACAGCACGCCACCCACTAGTGGACAGACACCCGTTGTCAGGCTCAGGATCAGTCTGTTCGAACTGCAACAATATCTCTTCATCGTTCGCTTCACTCTCGTCTATTTGGTCAGTAGCATCTGTGTTACACTCGCCATTTTGGACCGAGTCCCCCAAGATGGAACATTTATTCAAGTCGTCAAGGGAGAGTGAGGAAGGAGGAGTAGGTGGGGAGTTTTCTTCGGCTTTGAGTGGCACAGGACTCACAGCCGACGTGTGTTGAGCAAGCAGTTTCTTGGGCGGCACTAACATACCTCGATGAATCAAATTCAAGACTACTGGAGTGAAGTCCTCTCTTGCTTCAAAAGCATCAATATTGATGAGGATACCTGCAAAGAATGCAAAATTAGGAAAGAGCAAGATTAGTGAAGGGTGTGAATATGCTTCATTTTTCTTCACAGATTATACGAGTTCTCACACATTGCTAGGAAGAAAAATGAATAATTTAATAAGGTAAAACAAAAAAAAACTGAATCAAAAGAATCGCAAGAATCAAAATTAACTATGCACTAAAACAAACAAATCCACAGTGATAAATAATAAAGGCTTATATTTACTAATGTATGGAACGAATCCTCCAATAAAATTATACTAAAATAATAAGGGCAAATACAATTACAGTAAAAAGCATCCTAGGCAAAAAATGACCGAAACATTCGAGTTAGAAATGACATCACCCAAGAGGAATGTTACTTAGTTTCAGCATTCCTTATTATTCAGGTAATACAGCAGAAATATTGCAAAATGATGCTAGTAGTCGAACAGCAGGGACACATACACTCTCAGAACACACAAACTCGCCTGCAATAATGAGGGCGTTGAAATGCTCCGAAGCCAGCACTTCATTCACTGTTGTAGAAAATGTGGTGTTGCTCACGATGCTAACATTTTGTATTAGCTGCTCTGTGTGGGTTTGGAGCTCATTGGCAACCTGCGCAAAATAATTCCTTGGTTAAAAATATAAACCAAAGTTTAGTTAAAACTTATAACAGAAATTTGGCAGTTTTACTGGGAGCGTACCTTCTTCATAGCTGCAATGCTGCAGTTGTTGTAATCAACTACAACGAAGTCTAAGCAGTTTTCCATCTTTTCTTGTCAAGCGATTGCCAACAAAATACTCTGTTTTACAATCTTAATTAACCGAGATTGTGTTTTCCTTCTGCTAAACTTAATCTTTTGCTTGCACTAATACATGTGTTATACAGGTGACCATTCCCCATACCCATGATGACTTTTGGTCGAGCTGAACTGGGAACATATGATAATTGTTTCCCTCACACCAAGCTTCCAACAATACTGATGCAGTTCAAGTTCTAAATCATTGCAGATACCAAAACAGGCTTAGATTCTATAACTTAACAACAAATTCTAACTCAAAAATGATGACTACAATTTTAGAAGGACAGAAGCATCAAGAAATAGCGCAAACTATTGAGAAAGCCAACAGTTTGCACAAGAACGTTACATTATATGTACACAATCTGTTGTCTTTGTCATTTTCATAATAATGAAAACAGACTCAAAATTCCTACAAACACCCTGATCTTGCCTAGAGCAGAAGTCATATTGTAACTAGACTATCTGTCACTCATGAATGTTATTTTTAATTATAAAAACATGCTTCATACTTAGAATACATTTGTCGATACTACAACATCACTAGGGCAAAATAAGGTTTTAAGATCTGAATGGTTGAGCACTTTCAAACACATAAGGCCTTGGGGAAGACTGCAGCTCTACTCATCCCAAGAACACAAAAACACTCAGCGTTCCTCATGCACCCCAAAAAAATTTAGGTCTTCTAAGGGAATGAACAAGCAATACTTCCGGCATTTTGACACAAATTTTCCAGTCATTAGCTGTTTCTGAGGTGAACTTCAAAATTATTATTTAGATCAGAAAGTGGTGAATGTGATCGACTTACGTGAGGGTTCTCCTCGGATAGGCAGAGCAAGGCAAGGTTGACGGCCAACTGACACGACATGGGACACTTCCCATGCAGTGCAGGTGTGGCGATGCTGAGCTGCACCAGAGCTGACACCAGGCCAGAGCTATTGGACACTACATTTGTGGCATCTTCACTGGCTTCACTGTAATAACAATGAGATCAGGATGTAGAAATATAAGCTGAAGCTAATGAGAGTACCTGGGGCGATGAAATTTTGACCAGGCAGTTTACAACAATGGTTTACAGTTTAACAACAGTTTACACCTCATACTCACAGTCAAAAGCAGTCAAAATATGATCACTCTTCATCCATTGCAATTATTTTTAACAAATTTAACTACAGGAGTTCCATGGAGTTTGAAAAACAACATACTGCCTATATGCTTTGAGTACTATTTCAACAAGATGCTGTAGTCATTGTTGCTTGTAAAATAGATAATAAACATGCATAAGTCATCACTTTGCTTAAACTGTATGTTAAATAAAAATTTAAAAAAAATCTTATAAAATTGATCATGATTACTAAGAAAACATTCCAGAGACCAGCTTCATCATTAGTCTAGGAATTAATTCTTAAAAAATGGAAGCAGAAAGAACACAAAGTAACCTTCACTCATCATTTCTTCAAGTCTAGCACAACTACATCAATTAATTCATCTATTCACACTACCTGGAGGAGATATAAACTGAGTTAAGTATTTAAAACTGATTGATCTTTGAGAATGAGCAATGATTTCAAAATTCTCAGATCATAACTATCACATAACTCCAAAGTAAAATCAGTTTTTAAAACCACACTCAGCTAAAATCCTCTCCAAGTAGTACATGACTTCTCATATGATGTATTAAACTTGAAAGGTGTTGACTTGATCTAAATAACTTTGTTCTTTTATAAAAACTGATCCTTTTTTCAGAACTGATATGTTTAACCATTGATGGAGCAGGTCTCTGAAATATTTTCCTAATAAACATGACCAATTTTAATAGCATTTAAATCAGTCTTTAATTTCTATGTAAGTAATAATAAGAAAAGTGTATAAGCAGGAAGTTAGCCAGTCCTGCTATATTCTCCATACAGAAAAAAATCAGGAAGGAAAATTTTTTACCTAATAACTACAATATAAGAAATTATTTCTAAAGGTGTAACTGTCCAATATACATAAAAATCTATATATTGCAAATGAGTGTAGATATTTTCAATGTATTAATACAGCACATCAAAGATGTGCTAAGTCCTCTGAGACACTCAAGAGGGCAATTCTCTTCACTACACTTCTGTTAGGAAGGTTTATTCTACACATAAAAATTCTAAATGAGAGACATGTACCCTGTAATAAGAATTTCGGGATTTCAAGTTACAATCAACACAATAAACCCAATTTTATCCATTGTAAGACACCAAGAATATCTGGAACATAAAAAATAAAAATAGATTTTGTAGTAGCAACAGGCAAATACACACCTGATATAAAAAATCTCCTAAGTGACAATGGAAAAATCAAACCAAATTGAAATAGAAATTAATATGAATAGTTGAAATTGTAAAAGCAGAACACGAACATGAGGGATATTTTAAATAATTTCCACAGTAAAGTAACGAACATTTGCTTTGTTAAAATTAAAACTCACCAGAGATTATAACAAATGAAAGCAATCTGCTCTATAATGCAGTAGGTGTCGGTAACTAGAGCGGGCAGCAGGTTACTATCAGAGTTGAGTGATTGCACATAATATGTCAAGTCGCTGCAGAGAGATGGCAGCACACCTGACTGGAGTAGTACTTCGACGTGTGAAGCACTACCACACGAACTTAAATTCCTGCAAAGAAAATTTGAAAAATTGGTGACAAAATTGCAAGCAAATTATTATCATGATAGTATTAAAATGAAAATAAATTTACGCAACAGAAATTGGATGCATTGTATAACTATGTAATTAAATATTCAAAATTTCAAAGAGGTACATTAATCATAATTTGTATCTATAAGAAATAAAAGTATTCTTCACTTATATTTTCCCCTTGTTAGTCTAATTAAATTATTAGTTAGTTCAGTAGAAGTGGAGGTGGTGATGGCAGCGCTTCTGGAGCTCAGACTATCTTGCTCCAAATGAGTGTAGAGACCATTTAGCATGGACTTGGGAGAATAGGGAATTTATGCACAAGGTGAGTTCCTACACCAGATCCTCTGCGCATAGTATTAACAAATTAAGGAGGTAGAGGAAGAAAAGACAAATGAGAAATAGTGAAGGAAAGTAAATTGAGAGAAGCGAAGTGGGCACGAATGATAGTCATGAAGGCCTATCTGAGCTGAGGTAGCCTAACAGTGCTCCCCTGGGGGTTCTAGTCCCCATAGCATAGGATAGACAAACCTAACTAACCTAACCCTATTGCCTTCCCTATGCCCCTGAGACTGAGGGGTGAGTTTAATGCTCCCTAGCCAAATGGATGCAATTTCAGGAGAGTGAAGAGATGGGACCATTAGCATGGACTAAAGTGATTGTGGCATCAGTCCATGCACAAGGTGTGTTCCTATGAGATTCCTTGCTTATAGAAGTTGCAATATAAAAATGAATTAGAAGAAAAGACAAAGAAGAGATAGCTAAGTTGTAAAAATTGGAAGACTGTGAGCACAAAGATGTACAAAAGCCTACCAATAGCTGAAGTAACCTAACCATGTTCCCCTAGGGTCACCAATCCCCATACAATGGATGACAAGCCCTATTATGATAAACCAACCTAACCCTATTGCCTACCCTATGTCACATGGGGTCTTCATTTTAAAATTAAGTCTGATATGAAAAGATGTAATACTCAGCAGCCTTAGTAAACTAAAACACTGAATTAGGAAATCAATTAAACTGTAATATATCATGAAAGTTATAGAAACTACCTTCAATAATGAATGTTTTTATTCATAAACAAGGTAACCATTAACATCACTAACAAATAGAAGTTAGAATAAAAGACATGATACATATATCCAAGTAAAGCAAATTGGATTATTTTGATGACCAAATTTTTACATTTTATTAACAATATATAACAAGCACAAGCAATTGGAAGAAAAATATCTTGAATGATGCAGTGAAAGCACTGAAGAATTACAAAAAGTGCATAGAAAAGGAATTTATCTTCACCAAAATTTCCAGAGCATCATCACATTTCCAGCCAACACACCTGAGGGATCCAACTGCAGCAAGGCACACAGGAAGTTTATTTTTACGTAAGAACTGAGTCAGCAGACGCAGTAATGCACCAGGGCCTTCTTCATCTGCATACTCAAGGATGGCAGTCACAGTTTCCAGGCCATCACCAGCCAGTGCACCCAACGTGTGGAGTCCATGTAAATAATCGCACTCTTCAATGCTCTTCAACTGAAAAAAATAACAGAATTCATCATAAAGGCACAAATTATTATTAATTAGGGGATCTCAAGAGAGCAAAAAGGGGACTATTTAGTATGGACATTAGAAAATGTGGAATCTAGTCTAGGTGTGTTCTTACACAAGATTCCCTGCAAATATAGAAACAGCAAGTCAAAAAATAAAAGGAAGAAAAGATAAAGAATTATCAGCAAAGAAGGCATGAAAATGGAAAGAAGCAAAGTGGGCATAAAAGGTAGAAGTCCCAAAGGCCTTGCTATAGCTGAGTTAACCTAACAATATCCCCCAGGATTTGAACATGAAAAATGAGTTGGGCGTTCTCAATGTGTGTACAGTTCACCGGCGGCACTCCAGTGTGACCAGGGCATAGAGGCCCAAACAACTTCAAGTAGTTGTAATTCCCAACTATTATGTGTAATACTTGCCTTAACCCTTCATGATAGGTGAAAATGTGCAAAGTAGAAAGAACACTGGCCTAAGTGATCAATAAATTTATTTAGCCAGTTCTGTTTCTATGTACCTTGCAGATTTTGAACCATCATGGGGGTTCCAGAAAGTAACATCCATAATAGTTGAGGGATTACTATAGTTCAAAACCCATTAGAAAATTTTTTAAGTAAACAAAAATTTAGTGTTTATTAAACTATTTTATTGGCAGAGACATTCTAAGTTTCATATCGTGCACCCACTTTATTGTAGTTCTACCCTCTGTTAAACTGTGGGTAGAACAGCTTTAATTTTCTGATCATGAACATTACTCAACTCTCTTCTAGACACTGGTCAGAGCAGAGTTTCATCTTCACGGAATTGTTTTGCACTGGTATCATCCTGATACCATCAATTCTTCAATAAATTAATTTTTTAAATCTAAAATTAACTAGCTCATTTACTCAAACAATACTTGACTAAGCTTCAGTTTCAAGTTTAATTTATATCTAAATTTTGTACCTCCAGCCAGCTTAAACCTCTGAGCATTTTAAATGCTCAATTCTTCATCCAACTAAATCTGAAATTTTTGGTACATCAATGGGTACTTGAATACACTAACAGTGCCATTTAGGACTCCCTTATTCCTTACCGCAATTATTTAAAACAATTTTTATTCTAATTTTAAGTACAGTTGATGCCTACATCAACAAACTTCAGAACAATTGGAGCATCTGAATATCTATAACTTGATCAGTTTTATGAGTGTAATTCCATTAATTAGTTATATTTCTCTCATGAGATTGTAAGAACTTCAAGTTTCTAAAACATGGCATAATGTTGCCTACAGGTCCAGTATTACCAGAACACATCTCTCTTTTAGTCTGTTTATGAGAATGTCAACTGTATAGAATGGTCACTAAGGAATTGATGAGTATTCTTCATATGATTATAATAAGCAAAGATACTAGATAAATATATAACTAGTATAAAAAAATGTAAAAAATGCAAATGTGTAACAAATTTATATAAACAAAAGTATTACATTTAATCCATTTCCAACATATCCTTCAAGCTATTTGAGATGCCCAAAAACCATAACATGAAATCTGCCACTGAAGTGGGGTAGGATCAGAGCTGGGCAGCGCTACTTTGAAATGTAGCGGCCGCTACATTTCAAAGTAGCGCCGCCCACCTCTGGGTAGGATGTACCTGTACACTGGAACCTCAACTTACAAATAGCCCTCAGGTAATAAAAAACTAGCAACTCCCAATGCACAAACAAAAATTTGTCAGAAAATGTGCTTCTACTTGCTAATTAATTTTTAATATTGACTCAGGACTATGAACTGGAATAATTTGCAGGGGAAAACAAAATTTTACAACAAATTACAGAATGATAAGTTTTTTGTATGTTAACATTTTGACAATTCTCCATACAGGTATCAACAAATATCTGTTGTGAATGTAAAAATTATGGATTTTATTTTTACAAATTTGGTGCTTCTATTAGTTGATTGATGAACACAAATTGACAAAAACTTGAAAATTTGTATTCATACATGATATGTGTACCACATATGACCCACTTTGAAGGCTAAGTGTAAGAGGCATTAGCCTCTTAAAGAAGGAATGAAAACGGAAAGAAGCTAAGTGAAAGATAGAAGTCCCGAAAGCCTATCTAAAGCTGAGGTAGCCTAGCAGTGCTCCCCTGGGAGTGCTAGTTCCCATAGCATAGGATAGGCAAACCTAACTAACCTACCCCTATTGACTATGACCTATCCTATGCCACCTGAGGGGTACACAGCTTATTAAGGTCAGTTAACTTAAACTCAGTGAAAAGTTGGGGCTGCAAAATTTCTTTCTGCTGCCATTGTAGTCTCCATTGATCTTTGTAACTCAGTTCATATGTAGTAGGAATTGCTGAATTCTACCAGACAAAAACTACATAGCGACTAAATGTAAATTGACCAGGTTTTGAAAGATCCATATTGTGTCTGGGCAATTTCCAAAGTTATTTTGCTGTCAACTTTTTATTTATAATTTTTCTGTTGAAATTGAAGTCATTTCAAAGGTTTTACTAAGCGCTATACACTGGTACATCAAAAAAAAATTCAGAGACTAACTGTAGTTTATGAAAAAAGAATTGCATTCAGAACAGCCCCAGCATTTGGGGTAACTCAATCCTCACAAAAATGTTAAATAAGGCTTTAAAATTTCTTTTGGCCTATAAAATTATCTTTGGCTCAGTGTGTGATCATAGCAATAAACAAATTGATAGCTAAATTGGTGAACAAGTTTTTACAGTTAAAATTTTTATAGATGGCAGATATTTCAGGCCTTTACAGCTACAGCTACAAAAAATCTTAGTTGGATTCTTAATTCAACTGCAGCAACATTTCAATTGAACCTCGACCACATTTATATTCAAACAGAACGGTATCATGATCAAAACCATTAACACCAGACCAGCTTTTCACATCCAGAACTGATACAAATGTGGAAAACACATCACACGCTGGTGTACAATGACAAAAGGTGCACCACTGATGAACTTACTGACGTATTTTGTGTTTTGTTTGGCATTGGTCTGAAGATTCATGAATGAAACAAATGATGGTGAACTAAATTCTAAGCTTGTTCACTTCTGATCAAAAGTCAGCGCTTGTATCACACAAAAATGTACCTGTAGATATAAATCACCAGGAATAATGTGAAATATTTCTGGTTCTTTAATAAACAAATAAGCTCATATAATGGACATTTTTTATAATGCATATTTTATGTTAATAACTATCTGAAGTTAGGTCTGCACTGTGTTCCCAATTACCCCATTTTACAGAAATGGACCCCTTTCTTCTGATGAAAAGTAGATAATTTTTGATGGCAGGATTCTACAGCAAACTTTTACTTACATACAAATGATATGGTATACAAAAATCAATGACTGATTTTTTTAGTTTCTTTCTACCCAGGCCTTAGCAGGCCTCACTTAAAGAGAAAAATATTTTTCTGTAGATTTATATCAGTGCTTCAATGAACCAATTTGTACAGTTTTACTACCACAAATACATGGTAAAAGTGCTGAATTTTATTTTTTAAATTTGAGAAACTAAATATTTTGGACACTACAGTCTTCAGAATTCAGCGTGGGTCACTCATCCCAAGTTATACAGGGCATCCTGAGTAGCCCTGTATGATGGTGTACAATTCTATTTCTATCTCAAATTCTCTTAGAAGTTAACATTACAGATATTATAAAAAGATTGGTACATCTTCAGTAGCAATTTGAAATTTTCAAATTACCCTCAACATTCTGGCAAAGCATCTGCACTTGTAACATCTTGTTCAAAAAATCACTATTCAAACATTAAAATTAGAATTAGTAGACTATCCAAGATCAAACTTGACCACATGTTTTATATATATATATATATATATATATATATATATATTGTGCATTGTGTAACATTAGATAACTAGTAGACATACTCCACCCAAAAATGGCATGACAAATGATATTAAATTCTCAAGATCCCTTCTTATTTACAGTAACTCTGACATGAAAAAATGTTATTTACAGTACCACTGATATGGATTGCCTTCGCTGACAGTCTTGCTATCAATTTACATAGAACAGAAGGATGGATGGAAGGACCAACCAAGCAACTAACACTAGGCTATTATAATATAGTGGGAAGACAATATGAATTACACGAGAGCCGAAGCTCAAACAAAAATATGGGCAACTCACTTTTGCAAGACCAAGGTTTCTGCATAATGAAGAAACTAGGTGGATTTATCAATAGAGACTTCCATACCAGCAGTTAACTATTGGTAATAATTTCCATAATTTTGCGCACATCAAAAGATCTTGAACAATGAGGGTTAATATTTACTTCACCTTGGCATACTGCACAGGATGATATATTTATTGTTTAGTCTTTATTTTAGTATCAACGGAGGATGTGATTTTTTCCTGAATTACAAATCTATTTTTTAAATGTTTTGAAGATAGAAAATACTGATGTATCAATTCCAAAATTTCTGCCAATGCAAATTTTTTATTTATAATATTCATTGGCTTATCATATATATTGGAAAACAATGGTATTTAAACATAAATAAATGGTATTTGAAATTAAATGTCTTATATTTAATTTTTTACAAATTAGGCTTTCACCCTTATAAAATAAAGTTTCATCTAATGAGTTTAACACCCCGGCTGTATGATAAGTGGGACACTGAGGATTAAGCATAGATAAGGTAAATAATTATCACGCACCTTATTGAAGAGATCACACAAAGAGGCAGACAAATTATTCTCTATTACACAGATGTACAGGTTATAAGCTCATGAAGATCATTTCAAATTATTCCAACAGCACCATTATATGTGCACCAGATGATATGCATGCTAACTCACATACTCATATCTTCTAAACTATATGAGGCAAATAATGTTATTAAACTTTAATATTCAAATTTTTATGTTTGATCTAGCTTCATGAAAAATAAAAAATTCCTGAGCCATCCATGAAAATAAAGTGATGGCAAGTTAAACACAGGATGAAAAAACTTGGGGTATCTGTCTCGACTGTTGCTTAGGTTATGATTTTTTACATGAAGCCACCATCTTTGACACCATTTTTAAATCACTGTAATATCGAAATGTGTTCCAAAGCAAGTTTGATTAGGATACATCTCAATGCTATAAAAAAGTAGAAATAGTACCAGTAGCAGCAGCAATAAGGTTAGCAACACTTCAGGAACTGAGTAACTTGCACTAAAAAAGTAAGGACTTTAGTATGGACTTCAGAGAATATGGAATCTATGCACAAGGTGCATTCTCATGCAAGATAACTTGTATATATAATCAGCAAGTTAGAAAGAACAGAAAAAAGATGAATAATGAGAAAAGAAGGCATGAAAACAAAGAAGCAAAGTGGGCACAAAAGATAGCACTCCTAAAGGCCTACTTGTGGCTGAGGTAACCTAACAGTGGCCAATGGAGATGCTAGTTCCCATAGTATAGGATGGACAAACCTAACTCTATTGCCGATGGCCTACAAGTGTATTATGGCCCCTGAGGTCAAATACTATGAAAGGAAGGAATCTTTAACATTTCAATCCATATAGATCTTAATGCTCAATAATGATTACACTTGAAGAAAAATGAAACACCATCCACTATATTGTTAACTGTAACTCTGATGTGTCACAGACTGATGGCAATCTCAAAGTGTCCTGTGTTGTTAGGTGTGAACCCTAAAAGTAGCACGTATGTATATCCTCCAATAGTAGTCAATGTTTGTTGCCTAAACTTTGAAATTGATTAATGAAAAAATTAGTTTACTTGGAAGCTACACAAGTTTGCATACACACATGAGCTTGCACAACATTTGATTAACATAGCTTACTTGATAGCATGTTAATGCACACTGTTTTTCTTAATAGTCATTAACATCATAAAAATAGATAAAAAATGTACATGTACTTGTAAACAGGTGATAAAGCTTTAATCCAGAATATGTAAACATTATAAAATCCATATCATTTTATTTTGAATGATTTTCACTTCGAGTATAGTAGGAATGGGCACAAAATCTACAATTTTCACACAAAACTGATGAAGATTCCTGCAAAAAGAGCAGATTCCTGCAAAAAGAGCAGATTCCTGCAAAAGAGCAATGAATATCTGTAAATTCATTCCAGATTGTCACTATTATTGAACAACTGCAAGAATTTTTGTCTCCAGTAAGTGAGCAAGCTCCCTTCCTTTCATTCATTTGCCACAAAAATATAAGCCCATTGACTTGAGTTTATTGTCAACTTAGAGTAAATATTAACTATAGTGATTTATTAAGTCTTAAGTTACATCCTGACAGCATACTGCAATGATTGTCCCTCTAGTATTCTACATTTTCTCACACTTGAGAGAAGTAAATACAATTATCAAACAGGTATTAACTTTATTAGGCACTGCTTGTTTTAGAAGTAGAAATCACGAAAAAAAGTTGTAAAATAATACCTTGTACTTGGCAGTATGGATGTGTCAATGTGCCAGTTAACTAGCATAGCCAAGAATTGACACTTGGCAGTAATCGTCATTGAGTGAAAATTGCCGATTCCAACTATACTCAAACGTACATCATTAAGATAAAAAATAATACCAATTTTACATCATTAGCATATACGGAAGTTAAAGCATATTATCATCTATTCATAAGAATATGTTAGGTTAAAGGAACATAGTATGTGTTCATTACCATGCCATCAGCTATGCAACATTAGTCAAACGTTGTATGAGCATAAATTTATCTGTAAACTTTCACAGTTCCTAACTAAAATTTCTTGACTAATTTTCAAGTCTGGGAGCATTCAGGCTCAATCTACTACTTAAAGCAGCATACACATACATGCTACTTGTTAGTGTTCCCATTTGGTAACACGGCTTGGACAGTTATGGTGATGCCACCAGCCTGTCATGCATCAGTTATACCTGAGTATGCATTCAATGGTGTTGTCATTTTCTCTTAGTGTAATCATTATTGATGTTGCACTAATATGTATTAAGATCAGAATGGATTGAGATATTGAAGTTCCCTTCTTTTATACCATTGAGATATTTCTAATCAAACTGGCTCTAATCACATTTCAGTATTATAATTTGAGAATGGAGTCAATAAAAGATGGCAGCTCCATGTCAAACATCATACTATAAACAAAAGTTGAGACTTGTACATCAAGTTTTTTTCATCCTGTCTAAGACTTTGCTTCACTTTATTTTCATGGATGGCTTAGAAATTAGTAGGTTTTTTTAAGGCAAGATCATACATAAAATTTGAATACCAAAATCTTACAAATTGTTCATTAACTATAGTTCAGAAGCAAATTCGTATGTGAACTGTGAATTAGTATGCCTGTCATCTAGTGCACACATTATAGTGCTGTTAAATTGATTTGAAATGATCACCACAAACTTGTAATTTCTATGTTCATGCAATAGGGAATAATTTCTACATCTACCTTTTTTGTGATCTCATAAGATACCTGAAAATTATTTACTTTATCTATCTTTACTTCACAGAGCATTTCACTTATCATACAGTACAACCAAGATGTTATACTCATTGGACAGAACTTTATTTTCAGAAGCCTAATTTGAAAAATTTATAAATACAAATACCATATATTTTTAAATAACATTATCATCTCATATGTCTCACCTCTGCGGCCCCCCAATCCAGGGCAATGTCAGAATCGAACCCCAGGTCAGGGAGGCAGGTACGGTCCCACGCGCCAGCACACAAGCAAGGTAACACACATGCACACCCACAACTCATGCCGGAAAGTGCGCGGTTGACCATCCGGAAACACACCAAAGCAACCACAACCATGGAAAGAAAGACCAATCAACCAAAAAAGCAACACTGAGCTTTTTATTTTAAAATATAACTAAGTGCATGAAATTTTCCACAAATTTAAAGCATTGAATGAGATTCCTATGATAATAACATAGGAGAAAGGTCTGCAAAAAAATACAGAATTTTTTTTGCATATTCAGGGAGACACCTGTCATTTTATTGTACAGTGTTACACTCTTAATGGTTCATGATGATGATAATGATTATTATTATTATTTAAACTTTTTCACAGCAATCAGTTGCTNCACAAATTACACACACTAGAGGTAATCAAAAAGAGCCTCCCCCAAGTGATCGGCAAGTCTCCTCTTGAAGGCCTCAACGAAGTCTGCCAACACAACATCAACTGGCAGGGAGTTCTACAGCCTCACACATCTAGATGGAAAGGCCCTGGATCCTTCTTCCGTGCTAAAGAAACGACGAACTAGCTTGAAAGGGTGACCGCGAGTAGCACTTCCCTCCGCCAANAACCGGCAGGGAATTCCACAGCCTCACACATATAGATGGAAAGGCCCTAGATCCTGCTTTCGTATTAAAGAAAGGATGAACTAGCTTGAAAGGGTGACCGCAAGTATCACTTCCCTCCACTAAACAAAACAATCCTGCCAACTCAACACAACCAGACCCACTAGCAAGCACCTTCCAGCACTTAATCAAATCAGCTCTCACATTCGCCTCTGTATAGAGAAAAGGTTGAGAAACTTCAACCTCTCACCGTACTCNATAATCAATAACTGGTCTTATGTGAGCAACGTAAACTGCTATCATAAACTCTGCAGACCTACAAACGGTGGAACGAAGAAGACTGCTTGCCAATCCTGAGGCCTTACCCACCTATGTATTATAGATTTTAAAGGAAAACCAGCAAGGTAGCTGGGAACCTTCATGCTAATGTTATACATGGTATGCTGCTGCTGCTGCTTTATTTTTCCCTGTTTACCTTAGTACAGCAACTACAGTTTTAGTGGATGTATTTCAAGTGAGGTCTGTATATCAAGTGGCCACTGTTGCAATTACACATCCATTCTCATTTCCCAAATATGTTCCACATTGGTCAGAGTCATTCTAATAATGCTGAAATTGTCATTTTTTACTAATTTGAAAAATTGTTTTGATGTTGGACTTGGATGAGAAAATTTGACAAAATTGTTTGATAAATCAGCAGCGTATGAAGTCTAGTTGCCTATTTGATTATCTTGTGGTTTGGAATAACTTGCACTAACTGATGCCATGGAAAATTTGATTGAAATTATTGATTTTTCCAAAATAGATTGTGTACCTACTTTAGTGAGTGATTTTAAAATACAACAAAAAAATTAGTTAAGCACTATTGGTAATTTTATAAGCTAAATGTTCTTATACCTATTATCAGGAACTTAATTTTTAGATGTATTATTGTCAATTTTAGTTAACATTTCTTGAGAGTACTCCATTCTAAATAGTTTTTAGAATTCATAAAATGTATAGTTCAATGATATTCATAGTTTATTTTAAAATAATTGTTCTTTTATTTATTTGAGAGGAAAACTGAATAGAAAATTCGATTTCACTAGCATTGGAATATGTTTCTTGCTTTTGTATTTTTTATGGAGAAAATTTGTATTTGAGTTAATGAAGTGACATGAGTGATGATGCTCTGAACCTGCAGGTTTTGCTGCATTGTTTGCAGTCTTTAGTTAGTATTGATCATTGGTACATTGGACCAAATCTTTTGTGGCTGCATGGTGAGACCATTGGAAATAATTCTTCTTCCATTTCTTTAGTATTGATGTGTTTGTATGTCAAGTTGAATTGATGATAAATGGCTCAGAAAAAATTAACTTACCAGCCCAAGCGCACTCAGGTAGTCTTTCTTTAATCTTGTAGCATAGTAATATTCTCTCCATTTTGCTCACCGTTATAGGATAGGCAGTAGGGTCAAGTTAGGTAGTGTCTATCATATGTTATGAGGACTAGCATCCCCAGGAGGAGTACTGTTGGGTTACCTCAGCTATAGATAGGCTTTTGGGACTTATCTTTTGTGCCCACTTTGCTGTCATAAATTTTCACATATTTTTTTATTGCGTCTTTGTCTTTTCTATTTCTTCATGCATAGCTTGCTGTTTCTATCTTGTGTGGGAACATACCTTGTGCATAGGTTCTTTGTTCTGTACAGTATATTTATTCTAAATGGTCCTTTTTTTAAATTTTTTTCTTTGAATCACATTTTATGTGGATAGATAGCTTTAAACTAACTTATACTTTAAGCTAACCTTTAGCTCTCTATTTGAAATTTTTCATGTGTTCACCATATAATAACTTCCAGAGTTTGTTATTAGCTAAATTTTAGCTTTTGATATAGATTGTTTTGAAGCTAGCTAAATTTTGTGCCATCCCCTAAGATGTTAATTACCTTGAATCCTTCTTATGTATGTGCATATTGTCAGCCACTGAGTGGAGTCATTGGTTTGTGATGAACTGAACAGTCTTTCCATCAATAAATGCATTTGGGTTTCCTATAAGCGTTTATGCAGAGGTAAAAGTCACTAAATTGAGCATATAACGTCATTGTCTGCTGCATTATATTGTGGTACAATGTTATTTTATTACAGGTAGATTTTTGTTGTGTTAAAAAGTATGTCATGCACATTAATCACTGTTGACAGATGGATGAAATCACAACACCTATAAATCTACTGATTGAAGATCTAAATGGTTTGATAGAAAAGTCATTTGGGTGTTGACATGAGGTAGTTCAGAATGAGATGTACTGACCCTGTTGTTGCTCATGCTGCAGCTGGCCAAACGTGGCCTTGATGTTGTGCTCATCAGCAGAACTACGTCCAAACTTCAGGCTGTTGCTGCCGAGATCAGTAAGTACCTGCATTTTCCTGCCTCGTACATGCTAGATGCCTCAAGGTTCAGATAAGTTAGTTTTGTAAGGCATTTGATTCGATTTGTTCAGTATTATAAATATGTTTGCTAACTTTCATGCTAATGAATCCCCTTTGTTGCCTAAAAGTGTAATGTTGTTATGTGATATCAGCTGGATAAGATTGATATTTAGCATAACCAAAAGCTGGGCATTCCTCATCATAGGTGTAGAGATTGCAGTTTTTTCTCCTGGTCTGTAATAGTTTGCACCTCTATAGAGCCAGGCACACCCTGGTGGTAACTCAAGCAACTCTTCCAAGAGTCAGCTGTGTACTTTAGGTCTTAACACAGAATACCCAACTAATAAATTACTCTACGTGAAAAAGTAATGTGGATGCTATCCCTTTTTTGTTCTGGTATGTGATATTTGAGATCAACGAGTGCACATAATCGTACTTGATATCTACTCAAAGTAGTGTATTATTCTCAGCTTTATATGCATAATTTGAATTGAGTAGTTTTGAAAAATTTCCTGTGTGGCTTTCCAAATTTCTAATTTAGAGTAATAATGATATTGTGGTATTGCAGAGGATAAATATCCCGTGGAGACAAAGATCATAACTGCTGACTTCACACGCTTAGACATCTACGATAACATTGGCAAGGAGCTGGCTGGCATGGACATTGGTGTGCTTGTCAATAATGTGGGCATGAGCTACGACCACCCTGAATACCTCCACCAAGTTCCTGATGCCATTGAGTGAGTTGAGCTTGAGTCGTTTTTGTCTTAGGATTTCTCTCATCAGGTGTAGATGTTATTTGCTGTTCATGCTACAAAGCCCGGTTGTGGAGTTGGACAGTATAAGGTCCTACTCTGACTTCTAGAATTGCGACTTAATTACAAGATACTTTTCCTTTAATATCCTTAATCTTTTATGATTGAAGTTTGTTTATTTTAGATATAAATTCCTAATGAAGTCTTTTTTTTATCTTCTTTGAATTCATATTTAAGCTACTCAGTTTATTTCTGTGATCAATTTCAATGATTGAATGAAAACTGATAAAAATTATTATAGACTATTTACTTGACAATATTTATATACTCTTTTAATATTGGTCTTTAGCCTATTATGTAGACCTACATCTTCCAACATCTGAAGCGTCATTAATATTTTCATACTCAAGTAATGCAGTGTATGAGTGCAGATTGCTAGCTGTGTTCAACTGTAATTTCCTTAATTTCCGTTTGTTATACTTTGATAATTATTGATAAAAATGGTTTCAATAAGTGTGGACTATAAATTGACTTAAATGAATAGAATCCATAAGCTAATCTATCTATATAATATTAAAACTCGGGTCGTCTTGCTTGTTTGCCGGGAGAAGTATTTGCATAGGTAACATTTTAACCAGTTCATCACCATCATTGTGATAGTGTAATCGTGCAATGTGATGGACCAGTGTTGCTGAAAGATTTCACAGTTTTGGATTCAATCGACAATAGGTAGGATCTTAAAATTCTAGAGTCTATTTACATTCACAAAACTACACCTGAATTAAATGACATTCCTTGTACTTCATCATCCCTTATATATTATTAACAATTGATGCAAGATGTAATTCCAGCTTAGTTTTACGATACAGTTAATAATTATTCGTTTTTAATACGAATGTTTATACAATTTTCTTCAATATTGCCGATTTAGTGAAGATGGGACTTGTCCTGAAGTATTTAATTTTATGCTAGATGAGGTTTTAGGCACTTAATATTTTTTGTGTTAATATGGTAAAAATTGTCACCATGATTTGTTTATTTTTAATTATAATTACTGATAGAATGTACTACAGATTTATCTAATTTTGTGAAAGGTTTTACCATGTTTCATGGACTCAAGTTGAATTAAGACATCAAGAGTAAATTAATTTTGGTTTGCAGTAGTTGATTAAAGACATCAAAGGGATAATAATAAAAATAATTAATTAGTTAAAGAAGAGCCCAAGGGTGTTTGCTTGTGTAGCAGGTAAAAACAAGTAGACAAAGCTTGTTCAAAAAATAATTTAATTGAACTTTAAAAGTCTGAGTCAGATAAAAAAATCTGACTCTGACTTGACTCCTAGCACTTTCATGAATCCAACTCCCACTCCTTCCAAAACCTCTGACTTTGCAACCCTGATAAGAACTGAACATTTATTTTAGTTGGGAATTTTTTGAATATGATTTTGCAAAAATCTCAAGGAAGAATAGAATAGGAGAAAAGTACAACTAAATTAAGATTATCATTGGGGTGGGTATATTGCTAGAATAAAATATGGCAATGCATACAGGCAAAGTTACACATTCTTGTATTTTTACATAAGTACCATGCTGGATTCCTGGTCAAGAACAACATAATGCACTTTTTTGTGGGGGTGGTGCAGTTCTCCATTTTTATATATTTTTTGCATTTATTTTTTCTTTTCATTTCATTGTAGGCATGGATGCTTAAAGTGCCAAGTTCTGTGGCTCATATGAGGCAAAGAGGTGCTTTGAAAATCTTATAATTATCTAACAGATTTGTGGTGAATAGGAATGTTCTGCTAGGGCTGAGCTGTTGCAGTAGGTGCTATTTCTGGGAACACCAGGAGCCCGCCCAAGTGATGATGTCGTGTGCTGCAGAGGAACAGAGCTGTAGTCCATTGTACTACGAGTCTCTGATGGGATGCTGTGTATCGTCCGTCTACAATTATTGTGCAAGGAATTCGTAAATTTCTAATGCAAATATCTCAACATTTATACTATCATATACCATCTTAAATTAGATTTTTCTAGAGGTCTAGTATTCAATATAAATAACTAGTTTTCCTGCCTGGTAAAGTTATATGTTGTGGGTTTTGATTTACATCAAAGTTAGGAGGTTAAATTAACTACACTATCAAGGAAAGAACTTTCTTTTTTAAAGGCTATGTGCGATATTAAATTACATATGAGACGTTTGCCCCGAGAAGGACTGATGAGTTAATGTTCGAGAAGGAAACTGTCACGACTGAATGCAAGTCTCTTTGTATGCCTGATGCAAGTTGAAGTGATGCAATCATCACTCATTGAGAAATAGTAGCGTGCTCAAGCAGGAACTAATGAACTTATTAAGGACACTCAGTATGTACTCGTAAGTACGTTCCTATGTATGTTATAGTCTACTACTTTTATGAGTTACTGTTCAAGTTAGTAACCTTTCTTTAAATCATCCACAAAGTTGAGAGGGAGCTTGAGTTCATTTTCTTTTTTGTCAACTTTTTCTTGAAATAATGCTTAACATACCTCCCCTCATCACTGCTTCCCTCAATCTCATTTTGAGCATGCGAAATCATTCAGGAATTAATCGCTTCCATCGCTTCTGTGTTGTGGCCGCTCCAGGTGGTTTTAAGTCTCCAATTTGGACGTTGTGTAATTTGTGTCTTTAGCAAGAAAAGACTTATGATTTGAGAAAATGTATTGAGACTAGTACTTCCATTAAATAATACCGGGTGACCTAATTCTGATGCTTCCTATCTTTTTTCTTCACAATCTACGACAGATAGCGTTTCGATTCTGTTTGAGAACTGTTACTCTAATTTTGGAGCAGCATTTGATTCAATTCACTTCCTTCCCATTATCAGGGGTTTTGAGGTGATTTGGTGGCGGATTACCAAAAAAGGGTAGGGACCACTGCTCTAGCTGAACGAAACTCTTTTCCAGCATGAGAATATCACAAGCTGAAGCTGGAACAGCAATATAAACCTAATGAAAATTAGCACTTGGATATCTTTAAGTGAGACCCTGCCGCAACGAGAAAACTTGTCGAAGTGGCGACAGTGATAGCAAAAGAAAATGCACTCAAAAGTAATTTTTCTTAGCCCTAAATACTAGTGGTGGAAGAATAATTTCGTTTTTATCAACAAAATTTTTCGTATTCATAGGCTACTCTCTCTAACGTATAGCAAGTTCCAAAACAAAAATCTTCCACACTACTTGCTTTTGTTGGTGCTCTTAATGCAAAATATCTGAAGTGGTTTTTCGTAACGCGCATAGATATGTGAAATTAAAATGTATGCAACTCTTGAGCATGGTGCTTTCTTCATGAGCCAAATCTTCAAGTTTGTGTTTGTTTGATTTCATCTCAGTACACAGCGTCCGTTTAATTCACATTCTGTGTTCAGTCTCTGTATGAACTAACGGGGTTTGCGATTTTCTTGCCAACAAGTGCTTAGATTGAAAATGTCATGGATTAGTTCTTCTATCGATGTATCATAAAATATATTAGCCTTGTTTTCCAATCGACTACAATCCCTGACATCCGACAATTTATTTGGATAACATTAAAGTTATATTCAGGTTCACAAATACCATGGTGAACATGAACATCACGTCGGTGCTGCGCATGACCCTGATCGTGCTCCCCGGCATGATGGAGAGAAAGCGCGGCGCAATCGTGAACGTGTCGTCCTTGTCTGCCATGGTGACTGCCCCGCTCCTCACCGTCTATGCTGCCTCCAAGGTTTGCTTCTGCGCCCTCGGCGAATGACCGACGTCGGCACTGGTCATGAGGCAACCGGTTTTCTTATTGCTTGATCATAGAATAATAATGTTTAGGATACTATGAATGGGCACTGATAATCAAGGAGCTCAACTTCAGTTTTTAAGAGTAAATATCACTTAATTTCTTACATTTATTACGTTTTCTTAGATGTTAGAATTTTTGTCTACGTGCCTCACACGTACTAAGTATCCCGAATCTGGTGGCATTTTCCATGGAAGTTGCGTTGTAACAAAATGAATGTTTGTATAGTGAAATAGGTATTCCAGCATTGCAGAGGGCAGCCTTTCGTGGAGGGTTCTCACTCAAAGCTCTGCGATTGTAACCCATCAGCACACAGTTTGGTCCTGTGTGAGGCCTGTGCTGCTGGATTGGCTCGATTAGGCTCGACAGTTCATGCCGAAATTATACAAGTCACGACTAGGTTGTGTGTTATCGTCCCACATTTACTCCTCAGAAAGGAAGACTTGATCAGCTCTATTTCATATTTTATTTATTAACCAGCACCAGTTATTTTATGGCGCAGTTTTGCTAGTTTTTCAGACTTGCCCTGTTACCTAGTGCTCTCTGACATTAGTACATCCATTCTGAGATTGGTCAATCCTTCATAACTTTTGCAACTTCTGATATTTTTTAAATCAAACTTTCTGAGCACTCAAGTCTGCTTTGTCTGGCAACTCTCTTATTTCTTCTTTGTTCTAGTATGTGACTATAACTACCTACACAAGTTTCTTTTGCATCTCTTTGCTACGTCTTTTCACATTTCAAAAAGATATGCCAGTTATATATTCTGTACCATAATCTAATTATTCCAGCTTGAATAGTTTCGAATGGATGAAATTTTGCTGCTGAATTTAACGTTGTAATCGTTGGACAGGCGTTTGTGGACAAGTTCAGTGCTGGACTCGAGCTTGAAGTTCGAGGCAATGGCGTAACTGTGCAGTGCATCATCCCTGGCTTCGTGGTCTCCAAGCTGTCCAAGATTAGCCGCCCGAGTTTGCAAGTACGTTGAGTACTTGTCAAATATTTGCACGTAATGTAATCACTACTAAATCATATTTGGGATTTATGACTTTGGTACTTTTCTGGCTCAACTTGGATTACCTAATTGTACAACAATTAGGTTTGCGGTTTCTTTAACCCTGTGTTTCTGAGAAATCCTCCGCACAAAAAAGGACCAGAGAAATCAGATGAGATCAAGTGAAGTCATTGTAATTATGCCTTAAAGTTCGCCCATCCCTCAACTCGACGAAGTTTAATTTAAGAGGAAAAGCATATCTGTTGATAGGTAGCATATAGGTGTGTGATATATTTAAATGGCTTCCATGCGCTTCCAATGAAGAGGGACCGTGGGGGAGTTGTGATCGGTGAGAAATCTTGAGAGACAGGTGCTGTGAGGGGACTAGCTTCTTGTAAGAAATTCGTTGTGATGATAAGCTGAGCCGAATTTTTGCTTGAATATTTTATTGTTTGTATCAAGAACATAGTACGTTCGTTATACTGCGTAATTTTGTAGTGTTGAAGGGTAGTGTACCGGACTTCAGCAAGGTTGTGAAAGAGGTCGGCTTCAGCTAACACGAAGCGTTATTACTTGTAGAGTTGTAGTTGTTGCCTTGAAAGGTGAAGTGCGTCACGTAGACATGTGTAGTGCTAGCCTTGATTTTATTTTATATTAATTTGTCTTAGCATGATGTGTGTTGCAGCATAGGGCTATGAGAATTGTCTTCTATGATTTTTTATTATTTCCATACCTTTTATCGATATTTGATTACAACAGCTTAAAAATGACTGAAATTGAACGATCATAATGCTTCAATGCCAGGTGACACTGTTGTGGCAAATTAATACCCAGAACGTTTAAATCCATTTTTTATTTCTTATAATGATGCCTTGTGACCCAAGCTCTAAGCTGAGTGTTCACGTTAACCAGTACTGTTGATTTGTTGTAAATAGACGCATCTCTCTTGCCATCACAACAAAACGGATTTCACACGTTTTTATCGGCTTTCTGAAAAAAAGAAAGGAGGGATAGCCAATAATGTGCTTGTTGTCATCCTAAGCTGATGGCTTTATTCTCTGAGAGAAATTTGTTGCCAAGTTCAGCTTTTAGTGTTGGTGGTATTTCCAATTGTTTTGATGTATATTTTTTTTTGCAATGGTGCGACGCGATTTATTCGTTCTCTTCAAGGCCTACTTATTAAAATCTTATGGTACTGTTTGAGTTGTAGTGAAATTTTAAATTTTTTGTGCTGTATGTGTGGACAGATTGATCCAACGTGTTACAACTAACGTCTTTCCTCAGGGGGCATAAGATATGCAGTAGGGTTAGGTTTGTCCATTCTCTGCTATGCGGACTGGCGACCCCAGGAGAGCACTTTTAGGTCACCTCAGCTATAGGTGGACTTTCGAGACTTCTATCTTTCGTGCCTACTTGTCTTCTTTCATTTTTTTTTCTTTCTTTGCTATCATTTCTTTGTCCTTTTTTCATCGTTTTTCTTAACTTGCTCTTTCTATGTGCAGGGAATCCGGTCTGGAAACGCACCTGTGCATAGATTCCATGTTTTGTACAGTCCATACTAGATGGTGCCTTCTTCTTTTCGCTTGCTTTGCATCACATATGATGTGAACTGAAGGCTTTGAACTAACGAATATATGTAATAATACAGCTGGCATCTTTAATGGTGACGAAATTCTAATTTTGTGTACCATAATGTTTTTTTGCGTAAGTTGTGTCCAACGGCGTTGCCTAATGCTTCTCGAGTTTCTGTCAAGTTTTTGCTATTCTGGCACAGCATCTGCTGGCAGTTGACGATATTAGCCGTGTTAGTTATGAACGTAGATATGAAAGATCTATAATATATTGTTTGGGCCCTTTTCTTTCTAACCTGTGCATGCATGTACTCGTATTTGGTAGCAACCTTTCTGTAAAAATTTTTGTTGTTCACCATATGAGGTTTTATTTGGATCAAACTTCTATTAGTAAATGAAAGGTAGCACCAGTAAGAGGGGATCGGACACAAATGATCCTTGTCTCATAACCCGTTGCAACTCAGGTGCCCACTCCTGAGGCGTACGTGAAGCAGACCATCGGCACTCTGGGAGTCGAGTCCCGCACTGCCGGCTATGCCATCCACAAGATCATGGTGAGTGGTGCTGCTCGTGAACCATCTTGGCGGAGCAATATTATCCCTCTTGATCATCACAATTTAGTTGTACGTGTGAAGTATGTGTGCCGCATTGTGGACTGCTGAGTCCAAACTTCGGGGTAAATTTTCTGGTGTTGCGCTGAGTTTTTGTCTGGAATCAAATTCCAATAAATATCTTGACCAGAATGACAGTTGGTAGTTTTGCAACTCGAAAAGATTTAAATATAAAACCGCAAATATTTGTAAGCTGTATTCAATACAATCACTAGAAAATTCTCATGGAGAGGAAAGCTAAAATGACACTAGAATAATGTTCTTTGGATTGTTGTGGTAACAGGGAATTATATTTGAGTAAGTTTTCGGGGCTAGACGTACTTCAATGGACACGTAATATTGCTGTGAAGGCTCAGTGCAGTGGCCTCGTCGTCCGTGACATCAGGTTATGGCATTCTTCAAAGTCGTACCAGTTTCCCACAGCAGCATCAGCGAGACCATTTTGCAGGAAGTTGTAATGGACTTCCATTGTATGTGAAAACGAGGCACTAAACCAGCAATATGTTTTTTATCTATCTCACTATACTAGGAAGTCATATTCGCTTTTTTTTTAAATTTATAGTTTTCCTTTTTCTCCTCTCTTGTTAAGGGCGCAGCTTGCTATCGAAGAGATAGGAAGCTATCGCTTTGATTACCTTCGATGCTGCTGTATATTCGTTACATTTTTGTAACCACTATTTTACTTAGGTGAATGGAATTCGCTGAACTATTGTAGCTTTGGCACTTATTAGTGGAACAAATCCCGTGACTGTGAGTTGAACTGAAGTAATGCTAACCATCTCGTATTTGGATTACTCTCTTCATGTGGTTCGTTTAGATTGTGGAATATTCTTCTCAATCTAAACATCCAATCTTTAAAGGTTACGTTTAAAAATTGGATGATTTCGTTGAAATGATTCAGTATCGTCTAGATATTAATACATCCACTTACAGGAATGACATGAATTTATTGACTGTCGAAAAATGTTAAATTCCTGATTTCTCTAATTATGTTACGAATGCCATCCGTGGAGTCCAAAAAATCAGCGTGCCAACTCAGGGATTGACTTGCGTCAACACTGAATTCGGTTCTGAGTGCTGGCAGAACGAGTTAGCCATTATAAACTTATTAATAAAAGTGAGCAGGTCCTTTGGTTCTCAGCAATGACGAGAGCTTGCTAGCAGCTTTGCTGATAAGCCTCTTTTTCTTTAATTCATGCCTTGTCAAATCATACGACGACACCTTACTTACGGGAATATCCTAGGTCATTCAGCATTTTTCTTGGGAGAAATATGCCCATCTATCTTAATGATAGATGGGCATATTTGACCTATCGCCAAAGAAATTCCAGAATTTCATTCAGTTCACGCGTTAAAACGATGTTGAAGTCCAAGTCAGTGAAAATCGTTCTGATTTAATTCATTGCACCCTCAAACTGAAGCATGATGTAGTGAACGCTCTTTGCGAAGAAGCTGTTGAAAATAATAAAACCCCTTTATTAAATTGTGAATAATTTTTAATGAAAAACGTTCATTAAGTAATTTATTATCTTGCATAATTTTTATTCATGCAAGAAAAAAAGCCAAAATTTAGATTGGTATTTTTCTAGTGATTCCTTACCAGTACTCGACGGTTGGCAAGTTTGATGCAGGCCCATTCCCCTCAGGGGTCATAAGATAGATTTTAGTTTTAGGTTTGTCTATTGCGTGCTTGGGGACTAACGTTCTCGGGCGGCACTGTTAGGCTGCCTCAGCTATAGGTGGACCTTCGGGACTTCCATTTCTCGTGTACGCTTTGCTTTTTTTTGATTATCATACTCTCTCCGCTGTCTCTTCGTTGTCTTTTGTTCCTCTACATTCTCAACTTGCTGTTTCTACACGATGTGGAAACAGCCTTGTGCGAAGCCCAATCCTTTCTCTATAGCCCACTCTAAATGGTCTCTTCTCTTTGCTCTTTTCGAGTCACATTTCATGCGGATAGGGAACATCAAACTAGCTAATAATCTAATCAAGTCTTGTATTGTTTGTCCCTGAAATTTGTATTTGAGTAGCTGATGAACATTCACGGTCACAATTTTTATAATTTCCTGTATTTGGCGTTTAGAAAGTCATTCAATATTCAAATCGGTCCTTGACCAGTCATTTATCAATGCTTCCGCTCTGTGTATGTTAGTCATGACCTCCAGCTCCAGTTGCCAGAAGTCACTGTGGAGTTGACTGAGGAAAGCCTAAAACAGATGGGCGAGTTACATATTATGTGACTAGACGCGACTTCAGGTTTTGAGTGTTACTGGTATTCATGATTTCTTCTCTTGCGCAGGTGTACCTGATTGGACTGCTGCCTTCATTTGTGGTAGAAATAGTGTCCGCCAAGCAGCTGCACGGCATCAGGCGCAAAGCGCTCAAGCGCCGCGAAAGAGAAGCTAAGAGCAACTAAGTAGCCAGCTGTTGGCAGCTGTTGCATCTTACGTTTGGGTGGCCAGGGACATGCTATAAATTGTTATTGCTTTCGTTGTTTTGCAATAGCTTCAGTAAATACGCTGGATGTTGAATGTCAAATGATGACTTCGCCGGCAGTTATGATCAATTTTCAGACACTGTTCCTGGGATTTCAAAATCAATTTGAGCTACATTTATGCTCTTTTTATGAGCTGAGAAGATTCACTGGAGGAACAGGGGTCGCTGACGAGAACGTAGTTTGCGGGAGATACCAGATTTAGAATGATGCGTACCATAGAAGTTTGGGCACTTTTGATGCTCGACGCGAACTTTGCTCTGTTTTCTTACCATTTTCAATCAGTGCTTTGTATTTGTCAATATTATTAGTTTGACGAGATTCTCATCTAACCCTGAACTACCAGTGGCATCGTTACGATTATCTATATTCACGTATTTTGCAGCATTTCGCACCTTCTCTTTGATGAAAAGCACCTTGCATTTTTAGGACTTTGACTAGCACTTCTTTATCGAGTTCATGTGTGTTACCTGCGCTACGCCTTTCAAGCCATTGTGTTCGTTTAAAAGTGAATTTTGTTAGAGCATATTCATGTCTCTTGGTTATGCGTTGGGGATTTTTCCGTTACGGAAATTCTCATTCATAAAACATGATTGACGAGCGAGCGCATAGTCGCTTGTTAAATCGTCAATACATCCTCGGCCACTCGTGAATTGATGGAAAATGAGCTCTTGGTTTGTTTCCTTGATCATGCCGGTGAACGTCCAGAAGCGATCGAAGCATTCTCAGAAGGTGACAGCTGCCTGGTTACAGCTCAAAAGGGTTTACCCAGAAAATGAATATTAATCTGTCCGACCTTAATCTGTCCATGACGGCTTAAAAATTTTCGTTTAGTGCTAAAATAAATATTTTTTTGTATTTTATTCATTTTTGAATTAGTTAGCCTTCAGTTAGAAAGTATATTTTATCAATAGCTTCATAACAGTCGGCCAAGTCACAAACACACGAGCTTTACTGTGTAATTATTATTAGAATAAATGATTTCTTATGAAAGCCGATAGTGAACTTCTCATTTTTTATGAGTGTTTTCGGAACGTTCCTTGTTCTATGTTTACTTTTGAACAAATAAGTAATTTTTGTAAGTTTTGAAATTTTTGTTTTCTTTATTTAATATTTTTTAAACGAAAATTGAACGAAAACGAACATCAAGTTTTAACAGTATGTACGATTATAACATCATTCTCAATACTTCCAGTACGCAATTTTAGTTCATAGCGTTATAGGTCAATTCCAACAGCTGTTACCCGAATCCGCCGCTGCAAAAATAGTTTCATTAGTTAATTGGCAATCACGTGACTTTTCCTTATGACCATCAGTAGTGTCTGTCATCAAGGACTAACGTTACAAAAGGGATTGAAGCTCCTTCTTATTTTATAGAAAAAAACAGCCCTATGACGATGTGAGGCAATTCAGTGCGTCGTTAAGTGCTTGATTCTCATGAGACGCATCTTCTAGGAATCGTATTTACTCAACACTTGATACCAGGGGAGCACCGGTAGGCTACCTCAGCTTTAGATAGACCTTCGGGACTTCTATCTTTCNAGTTGCTGAAGCGCTGCTTTCACTACTACTACTACTACTACTACTACTCCTACTCATACTCATACTCATACTCAACACTTGATATTGAGTGGCCGCTGCGGCGTGCTTCTATTGGTAGTTCTTGGAATGCCCCTCTCATAGAGGTGTCCTGTGCGTGGTTTTTCTTTGGCTGCAGCTGTTTTGAAAGCTTCTGGTAATGCATGAATAGTGATATTTTTATAGATAAGTTTTTTTTTACAATTGCTTTGGGGTCTTTTGATTGATAAAATGTTGTCCGCTGTCCTTGTACAGGTCTGGTGGTTCGTAGAGCCATGTTATGTTGGTCATGAATTCCAGATTGTCCTATTGTTAATTTTATTTGTTTAACCTAGCACGTACGTTTCTCGATTTATTCCCTCGTGAAGTAACAGTTTTCTGAACACCTGACTAACTTGGTAAACATTAGTTTTTCTAAGCTCATCTTGTGTTTTGCTACTTATTTTACTCGAAGCGCGATAGCAATCGTCCAGTGTCATATTCGTGTTTAATTTAGGTATTCATGCATTTTTTTTATCATCCACTAAGGGAATTCTTTACTATTAACAACTCATATCTGATCGATTCAGCTATGCAGCTACGAGATTTTACCGTAAGTTATTGTTTTTATTTGTTATTTAAAACTTGGGTGGGGATTTTCGCGTTGCCATTGCTCGAGTGCGAGGGTGATGTGCGAGCGAGTGGTACGATCTATTTTCTCATCTCTTTTGGCTACGCGATTCTCACAAATTCTCATTTTGCGAGAATGTGCTGTATTTGGTAATTGGGAGCATGGCCAACTCAATTCATCTTTTATTACGTGCTTGTATTTTTAAGTACGTGCGTAGTCTTGCCTTTCTGTTTTCTGTGGTGTTGTTATTACTGTACTTCTGACTATTCCGTTACTATATGTTTTATTTTTGTATTTGAAGTGTGTTTGGGACAATGGAATACATTTATTATGATTTTTTTGCTACGCTTCTTATCCTATCGTCCAGTAATGGTAACTAACGTCCAAATAGTCAAGGTGAGAGAGTAGTTTTAAAGGGAAAGTCATCGCTTGATCAAAAGAACTGGTGTCCACCTCGCTCATGTAGAACTGGTGTGCTGGTCCATCTCGCATTCGTTCTTTAATCTCACCTTCTTTTCAATCAGGTGTTCGTGTTACAAGAAATTTCTTACGACATATATATGCCAGGTTCTAATAAAGCCTTCCAGGTTACATAAATTGTGGGGCTTTAATTTCGTAACTCAGAGATGTGAAATTGTCACAGTTTACTTGTTACGTGAACCGAATGACTATCACATCCAATTACTTCAAAGGTCCTCTCAGACACTAAGCCCTTTAAATAACCGGAACGCTAGCTGAGTTGACGACCACCATTTGCTTTTTGAAGATTCTTTATGATGGGAAATGTTTGCGTCAATATTACTATTAAAAAAGAAACCCTCGGATCATGAAAAAAGAAAAAATGAATGGGTCGGACCTCTTCATTTGTAGAACTTCTGCACAAGGGGGCACACACGAGATCCTGAGCAAACAGCTCCGTTACAACCAGCAGTGTCTTTCCTCTGGTAACAGAATTTTGCTTCACGTCAAGTTTGTCTGAATGAGATACCCACAGTACGTGAAAACCGCTGTTTAAAGTTTATGTAGGCTTCGAAATATTCTTGTGGAGGACGATTTGGAGGATAGAAATGCAGCAATCGAAGCAGGTATTTTTAATTTTCATTAAAAAAGTTTTCATATATGAACATAAGGTTAGGTAACAATGAAGTGAGACAGAGCGTGCCGTGCCGGTGCTCGTGCGCTCTCGTGGCTAATTTGGTCTGCGTCGTGTGCAGCGGCGGACTCGTTTTTTTCGAACGACACCCACATATCGCGTAAATTCTGCGACTTGCGCTGTGAGAGCGCGCATCTGCTTACTCTAGCGCAGGGGAATGCTCTCTGCGTCCCTATGTTTACTTCTACCTTCGGGAACATCGTTGAAGTATCTCACTGCAAATTGTGTGAAAAAGGGTTGAGACTCCTTGGTTTTTGTAATTCAACTTTTGAATGTTACAGAAAAGGAGCGGTAATGTACCTTGCATTAATGATTTATTTTGGTGATTTGCAATTAGAAACGACTGAACCACTGCTTTATGTGATGAAATAAATCCACCTTGAACAGTACGTAGTGTGATGGTATTGATTCGAATGTTCTTATTTATCTTGAAATGTTGGAAAACGGCTGTTAATGTAGTTGGACGCCTTTCGGAGGATCTACTGTACAATGGTATTTCTTTTTATTCTATATCAGCTGGGGTATTCGAGCATCAGCTCTGAGATTCTCTAGAAAATGGGATGATCGTCAGAGCTAGAACATTAATTTCCAGTTTTTGTTTGAGGTTCGATTTCACGTCGTAATGAATTTTTTTATTAAATAACATTTTCTCCAATACCGCTCCTTCCGTTGTTACTTTAGAGTCGAGCCATCGCTCTGCTTTCATTCTATTTGATATATCGATTGTTGCGCAAGCGTTCCCCACTTCTCAAGCACATTTCGTTATTTTGTCCACCCGTTATCAACCCATCGATGCTGCACACTTGCTCGCCAGCGGTCAGAAAATACCAAAGTTTGTGCCAGGTGTTGCTGCGAACATATTGAGCGAGTGCGAGGGTGATCAAACTTCTTGTATGATCACTAATTGGAGTCACTTTTGAACCGGCCAGGTGCTGAGGCAAGCTGTGGCGGGCAGTTGTAGTCGGCGACATACGAGTCTGTTTCTTGAACACCACGCGCGGAGCAGCCGAGAGGGAGGTGTAGAAAAAATTAGAGCGTGCTAGTGCTCCTCCAGTAGTGGGTGCCAAACGTCACGCCGTCGAAAATGTGTTTCGTTTTTATAAATACTTTTAATCATATGCAGGTTAAAAAACTAGTAATTAACAATGGTAACAACATCACTGCGCTCAAGCGCCGTAGCCTCTGCTGGCCATCAATTTGAAAATATTTACTCCTGATTAAATAATTTTTTATGCAAGCGTAAATTGACCTTAAAAATTACTCAGTAAAAATTTTTACGGACTCTACGTTGAAAAAAGTGAACGTCTATGGCACTTGGATACCGCGGGCAACTTTATATTTGAATCAAATTTTTTTCAACAAGTACGTAGTTGAAATTCTCTCCAAATAGCTCACTGAAAAGTAAAGCTTTTAAAGACTGCCCTTTTAGTTGGTTAGACATTTGCTTTGTTCTGTCGCATACAGCTTCTCGGCAAAGCCAGCTCTGCATGAATAGCACGCTCGCCTCTTTATTCAGCCTGCATTAAACTTCGTAGGAGTTCCTTGTTGCATCAAACCTTGAGGAAAGCATAGTGCCAAAATATGTATATTTTTCGCATTAGCTCGGCTTCGGCGCCAACGAGGGTTTTGATTTGTAGTTCATGTGAGATGATAAAACTCATGTCACTTAGCTTGTCACAGAGCACGAATTATTACGTTCGACAGGACGAAAAAATGAAAGGTCAACACTCGACTACGAACTGCTGGTAAGCGATAATTGTGCGCGGGGTTAACGTACTGCCTTCGAAATGAAAGCGGCTGCAATTTTGATGTTACTTACTGTCCTACTGTAAAGCTTATGTGCTCTGAAGAAATTGTGCTACCCTTAGACTGTCAACGGTGAACATCACTTTGGAAATTGGAGAGTATTTACAAAAAGTTGCTTCACAGTAAGAGACGTAGGGTCGTGTGAGGAATCTTGATAGTTGTACCGACTCCATTCACGAGTTTGGGGTTTCAGTGATCGTGTTTGTTTTGTGCTAGATTTACCATGAAGCTAGCTGGTCATAGTTCCCATCATCATCCTTCAAGTCGAGGGCTTCTGACCTTCACCATGTAGCATCAGTAATTTCAGGTGGAAAGTTTCGTGTGATAGGACATTCCAACGAGATTGTTAAATCGTTCATTTTTGAGATATTGCAAGGTTTTGCGATGGCGTTATGTGGAATGAATTCTGCTTAACTGACTCGCTTACTGCTTATTGACTTCTCGGCAGATATTATCTCCAAGTGAAGATGGATCAGCAAAAATCAACCGATTTTTACTGGTAAGAAATTTCTGTGAAATACTGTCGTGTTAGCCGCATATCTGATTATTTGGCGGACGTGTGTGCTCTTGGATCATTTCAATTTTATCTAAACGAGTTTTCCCGTACTTGACAGTGTGATGTTTCTTCAGTGAGTTTGAGTACATGCAACATGAAACAAAATTCTGCATTCCTAGTACGCTCCTGGAAACAGGGTTCATAGTTACGCAACAGGTACATTACAATACATGAAGTAATGACTTACTTTACAGAAATATAGCTGCTGGTGTTCTCAGCAGACCCATTTCACGTCTAGTATCTGTAATTGAGCTTTCAATGAACCTGATGAAGAAGAGAACGCTTAGCATCCTGAATCTCGCTTCAATGTTTTATGCTGTTAGGTCTTCGAAGATCGGACGAGTCATTCACTAATTTGCTGCATGATAAATTTAATGATCATAGTAGTTATCTGGCCCCGGAGTTTCCGTGATGGATTTCATCGTGTATGCTTAATGTGTATATCGCTTTAAATATTAAAATGCACCATTAATAAATTTTAAAACTAAAGTGCTTAACAAGACGCAAATCACTCCGTGCATTACATTCCATTTAGAAATACAAACAGCTCTGACGACTGAGGAGGGTACTGTGGTAAAGGCGCAGGACCCTCCATCTGAAAGAGCTACTTGTATTTTAGTTAAATCCTATCTTTATATGAATATATTTCTCATGATATGGTCCGTTCATTTTTTAGTTACTCATGTTCAAAAGTTTTTCCGCCCTTTGAATGAACGTTCGATTTTTTTCCAAGCAAAACGTCACGATTAATTCCTGACTCATCTCAAAGCCTGTGGAACATTACGTCAATTCTCGGTTCTCTTGTAGCCTGAATGAAGCTAAGTGCATATAGTCTTACTCTTAAATGGACCTTAAGACAAGACGAAGTTTAGAATTTTATTGTTACATGTCCGTGCAAAATAGTTTGAAAGAGAATTCAACAAGCCTGGCATTGAGAACCTGGTCCACTACGTCATGACTCGCAAATCAAATGCATTTTGTGTCCAGCGTGCGAACTGGTCGTAACGGAGGCGCCTACAACACTCGTTCAGACATCACACGTCAACACTTGAATAATTCTAACATCCTCCTGTTGAGTCCGTCAGAATTAGTGTTTTTCAATTTATGCGTTTTGCCTTATTACCGAATCAGTAGGCACAATGTCTTAGTATGGAATTACTTGTTTCGTGCCTCAGTAGAGAAATGAAATTATTACGTATACTTACTGAATATGAATCGTCAAAAGTTTCTACGAGCACCCTATGAATATCAGAAAAATAGTAAAATGTCACTGATTATAGCATTGTTGCACTTGATTTAAAATATTACCTTCTACGAAAAAATGCGACACTCTGAACATGGTTCAGGCATGTAGTGGATAGGTCTTAAGCCTCCGCACCATGTAATGGACTTATTTACTCGATTCCTTAGTTAAATATCCCATACCGATAACCGCTTTACGTTTAGGCTTAATGATTTAATGAAGAAATTGTATGAATTTGTATCCAAATAAATAATTATTATCAATGAGATTACCTTATTCCAGATTAGGAATGAAGGCACTGAAAAAACGCGCGACGGATCATGCAGGCTGCGAAATGGCCCAAGTTTTAGCATGGGAAGCACAGTTGGCGGAATATCCCGGCGTGCTACCGTTCTCTATCGCGGGCTCACACCTCGTCAGTCGAGGTGGAACTCGTCAGTGATGCAGACCGTTAGAACTTGGTTCCACCAGGTAAGAACTATTGACATTCGTATTACAGAGTTACATTTAAAAGTTCTCCGGTACTTTTAAAAATGTAAATATTATAGTGAATTAGTAGCTTACTGCCGAGTTCATACCTATTGAAGAAGCAGCGGGTGAAATTATCAACTAGAGGTGATCGCTTGCTAATTTGTAAGCTGTTACGGTAAGCAAGGCAGAATATCTATTATCCTAGAATTGGCCGTAAAAATTGGTCCGGAATACCTACAGGCTGCGATAAATCTACAATTACAACGTTCTTTCTATTCAGTTACTGTGGTAACAAGTTATTGATCTCGACTTCTGGTAATTGGATAAAACAAACCCAATACTGGACATTTTCTTAACCCAGCAATGATTTTAAGTTATTAACGATGTAATAATTCCCTCTGGTTTTCACAGAGAAGATTCTCTTATTTATATAAAAGTGAAAATGGTTTCAATTCCCATCGATGAACAATGACAGAATACTGGGAAGGTAGGCGCATGCAAAGTTGAATTAATAACAACTGATTGCGGATATTCTGTTTACGACAAAAATGAGTAAAATTTGAGTTTTCTATAAACAGGTTTGAAGTGTATAAGATATATTACTGAAACAACGAGTTGGAACTCATTACTTCTTTGTAAATATTACGCTTCGCATTCACTTTTGTTCATTCATAAGGAGTGTATTCGCATATAGACATTTTCCGAGTGGGAAATAAAATGTATCGTTACCAAATGAAATCGGCCAGTCACTTGAATTCTAAATTGTGTTGTTCGGTAGGATTCATTCGAAAGCTCAGTCAAATGATTATTTAAATTCCTAATGTCACAACACATTTTGGTGTCCATTTAGTAACGGGAGCTCTTAATCAAGTTCAGTGTACCTTTTTTCTTGCTCAGTAAAATCATCAAATTTCCCAATGGACATCTCAAAGTAATGCTGTCACGTTACGAAAACGTAATAAATATGAATTAAAAAATATCAGGCGGTAAAGACCTATATTCTGCCACAAGATGCCGCTCATCGTACAGTACATTTCCTCAAAACTAATGCGGGGAAATTTGTGAAAATGTGATTATTTAGTCCTATAAAACTCGGACGAAATGAAAGTTCCAGTGGAGGAGTGAAGGCATCAGCTGAAAATTTGAACTGGAAGCATAAACTGCAGCGGTTGAAGGCTAGTCTGCCACGCTCAGCCCGCACCTGCACGCGTCACTGGAGAACATCGGATACATTTCAATCTGTCAGTTTTGAAGGCAGACATTAGCTTAGCTCTAAATGCATTCCAAATAAAGTAATTAAGCTAGTAATTATTCATGTATCGACGGGGTTTAACTCTTGTGCGTTCCCACGTAGCTTGCGGGTGCGGGCTGTGCCTGAGAGGGGGCGAGGGAGTGTCGAGTCTACGGAGAGGTTTACGGACGGTCGGAGAGCAGCAGTTAAGTAGCAACAGTAGTCTTTTTTTATTTCTTTCACAAGGCCCGGCCTTGCTAACTTCCTTAACATAGTCGATAAAATTCTTCACGCGGTTCCGTGTGAGAATATCAAGCGAGTATACGATATTGTAAAAGCTAAATAACAAGTCTAAGCGTCTATTATAATTATTTTCATTTATTGTGTAAAGTAAAGATTTATTTATTTAATAAAATCTTAATTTAACATAAGTATGATAGAACAAATCAGATAGACTAATTAAATAGGCAACTATTAAGGTGCTACTCCTTTCAGGTATCACTGCTGGTACTTCTGGCTGGTAAGGATGGGGGTTGTTTAGCTGTAAGGGGACCTGCTATGCTAGAGCTGACTGCTGCTGCGCCGCCAGGGCTGCTGCTGAGCGCTGTGGCAGGCAAGGCGGAAATGCCAGAGCTGCTGCTGCTGGTAACGGCGGTGGTTGGGGCGATGCTGGTGACGGCGCCTCCGAACGTACTGGGGGAGTTACTGAGGCATGTTCTTGGATACACTGGAGGTGGTATAGGCGACTGTTGCTGCAGCTGTTGCGACCAATGCTGAGTAGTGCGAGGTGGAGTGAGCGGGTGTGGAATGAGAGCATTAGGAGCAAGTGTGTGTGTGTGGGGTGTCAAGGGATGGCTATACGGCGTGAGAGTGTGGGTGTGTTGTGTTGAGCCGTGCGTGGTTTGTCTCACAGCCATGTCGGGGTGGAGGGTGTTGGGCGGACGCTTCTGCTCGAGGGACTCCTGGAAGCATCTGTTGAGGATCTCAGGCAAGCTCTCCACGCTGTCCTGCAGCTGCGACAGTCTGTCCTCCACCGAGGCTATCCTGTCTTCCAGCACGCCCTGACGTCCGCTCATGTCCGACACCAACTCGTACACATTGTTTTGCATCTGGTCAACACAAGTAACATCATCAACATGGATTTATATTATAACTGTTAAATATTATCATTAGTTTCAAACTATACCTAATTTCGTGGATTTTTTCACAGTTTATCCTGGTTTAGCGTTCATTTACATCATGTTAAGTCTTGGTTATACTATTAGTCAAGTCTTGGTCTATTAATTTTCAGGATACTATTTCTAGATAGGTTATTGAAATAGAATATTATTAAGAAAACAGAACGCATGTTCATGTGAGCAACGTGGGTCTAAAGTAAAGTAGAATTTCTTAACAATGTTTCCGATGACCCTAATGCAGGTAATGAAACGGCAGAAGTAAATTGACACGAATAGTCAGATAATTATTCAGAGCTTTCAGGATCTGCATGA
>VOMN01090185.1:0-16417 GCA_014899125.1 Orchestia grillus | reverse complement strand
CGACTTCGGCTCCCTTTCATTTCACCCCGGCCGACGCGATAGGATCAGTGTAGACATTAAGGGGCTGGAGGATCAGTGTAGACATTAAGGGGCTGGAGGATCAGTGTAGACCCGAAGGGGCTGGAGGATCAGTATAGACGCCGGCCCTAAGGGAATAACATCTCACTTCAAAATCCATCGAAACCTGAGTGATAGATTGGGCTCTCACTTCTCCAATTGCTCTAACTCGATTAATTCGATTTGGTGGCCCTTTCCTCGACAATCTTGGGAGTCTTGGGAAGTCCGTAAATATTCTCGTAAACTTTACTCGCTAGTTTTATGTTAAGCAAAACGAATGATCCAACATACGATATGCTTAAGAAAGCAGCTAAAATATTTCTTTATGAGATTTGAGGTGCTATGAGAATACGTGTATTCAAATATTCACTAAGGCAACGTATGAACTTGAAGGAACAAGTTTACTTGTAAAGGTGGAAGGACGAAAAAAAAATTTATTCCAAATTAACTTTACGTGATTATTTAGAAAATCCTCAAATGTTTATTTTTACTTTATCCTGATATTTTACTAAAGTTTTCAAAAATACACAAGCCTTGATGTCGTTCTTGAGCTTCACTTAAAAAAACGTAGTTGCTAACTTCAAAGATTCTTGACTTATAGAAGAGAAGAAAAGTCCCCGTTGTAGCACTTTTCAGGCAGTGAGAGATACATACTTAAATGGAGTTAAGTTATTCTTAGTTTCCTTGCAACAACATCAAACTTAAGACATTTTTACTCATAAGAAGTATCATAAACATAAGTAGAAGCATTGTCTTTGGTTTTCTATCTTTTTATTTTATCATTTAACTTTAGCGAAATTTTTCGTACGAGTTAATATTCAACCGTGAATCACTAAAAAGTGAGACGGCTTACACCTGGTTTTAAACGCACAAAAAGATATGCAGACGTTAGCTTTTAAGATTTCAGACCCGGAAATTCGAAAATAAAAAAAATTATTTCACCATATTTCGAATTATGGAAAAGAGATCACTTATGGGTTAATGATTCTTAACTGCTAGTTAGTATCAGAGTAAAAACGTCGAATACGAGGCGTTTATTTCGTAGGAATCTCATTAAAAACATAAGTCTGTAGCGTCAACTTTCCTGAAGTTTTATTTGATGACGCAAGATTCAAGGAATTTTTATACCTACTGCATACGAGGTAATCGTCAGCTTACGACTTTTGCGACTTACGGCTGATCGTCCGTCTACACCAAGAATCTGTAGAACTTACATATGAATAGCTCATTGGACTAAAAGTAACCAAACGCAGTCGTATGTCGACCAGTGCCTGTACTTATAGTCCAGTAACGAATACGAAGAACTCACAAGTTTTGTTGTCGTATGAATTGACACAAAATTAATCTCACCCAAATTTTCAGAATTTTCAATTTCGAGCATTCCGAATTAATGATTTTATTAATAAAAAACTCAAACACAATGCGATCAGTTAACAAAAATTATAACCCCTGAATAGTTTTTACCGAGTTATTTCCGAGTATGATTATAATTATCAAATTAAAGATTCTCTCAATTAATTTCAGATCAACTTTTCGTATAAGAACTGGAAAGAATGGCCTTATATTTTGCAATTAAAATGAATGATTTTAATATTTAGTAGAGTATTTACATGCACTAACAAGGCCCGGTAAATTTCTAAAATGGCAACAGTTGACCATTATCTTTTAGTTTCCCGTGAAAAATTGAACAGTTTTCAATTCCAAAGATTCTGGGCTCCATGTTAATGGAAACAAAAACTATCGTTGTAGCCAGATTCAGGGGTTGAATGAAGGTTACATATATTGCGTTAATGACTCTAAAAAAATTAGTTTCGGCGTAAATTGTAAAAATATCCACTTGAAAACATTTTGAATTTCATTGTTATTCTAGAGAAAGTAATGGAAATGTGAATGTTTCACTCATTCATGTGATTGATGAAAATTTGATTATCATTATTTGATTAGTTTAAAGTCTCCAAGCTCCATCAGAGGTAATTTCAAGAGCGGAAAGAAGGGACCATTTAGTGTAGCCGGAGAACGTAGAATCTGTGCACAGGTGTTTTCTCACACAGGCTTCCCTTCGCATAGGACCAGTGAGTGGAGAAGGAAGAGGAAAGAAAGATAAGGAAGAGGAAAGAAAGATAAGGAAGAGGAAAGAAAGATAAGGAAGAGGAAGAAAAGATAAAGAATGATCAGTGAAAAGGCATGAAATCTAAAAGTTGAAAAGCTCGGGTGGAAGGTACAAGTCCCGAAGGCCTATCTATATCTGAGATAACTAAACATGGTAAAAATTCAATCAAACCTTGAGAACATGGGTATTTTTCTGCAAATAATAAAAATATTTGGTCTTAATGGATTATAAAATATTCTGCCTGTTTTTAGCTCAAAATTTAAGGGTAGAACTTAACCATAAATTTCTAATTTCGATTTGATGATAATTATCAAATCTAATTATATATTCAGCGAAACTAAGTGAATACTTAAATATTCCACTATAAACAGATTTAGAAAAGCATACCTTTTCTTTGGAGGGATACAGTTAATTTTTTGAAGATTTTGGGCTTGAAACATACAAGCAATATTGTGCAATTTCCTCACAACACTATTTGATGGCTTGATGTTCCACGAAACTTGATACATACCTGAAAATTCTTTCGTAAAGGTCAAAAGTATTTCAGTTTTCAAAAAAGGAAAAATCGTGGTCCTTATTGTTTAACTTGACTTTTTGGCCATTGCATTTGATGGCTCAAATTCTACAATGCTTTGAAGATTAGCAGATGTTCTCTTGAGATGGTAAAAAATCGAGTTGTAGAGCAGCAAAAGATTTGTGTTGAGGTTTTCTGGTATAAAATATACTGAAATGATATTTCGAGAATTAAGCAAACTTTCATTCGAAGACTCGAAATTCAGCATCATAGGCTTCAGCATAATTGCTAGGACTTTATCCTGTAACACATTCATGGGTATCCTTACCAAATGTTGCGTTATTCGATATTTCGACGGTCATCGAAACTTTATAGGTACTTGAACAACCATTTAAATCTCTCACCAATTACATCAGCTATTTTACGAGTCGTAAAAATTTTGTTATAATAATTCAGCTTAACCCATAAGGATGTAATATTTTTATATAATTCCGCATTTTCATTGGAAGAGACGGGATGAAATGTTGATGAAATTTTCGTAAGGTAATCCTTGTCCATTTCTGAGGAAAATTGTCATTTTCTTGAATATATTTATATGAATACCAGCATCTTAGGTCGGTCGAGACAAGATTAAGCTTTCCCAGGCTTCTCTGGGGGTGCACCGGGTCTCGGCCGCGGGATAACATTCGGACGAGGTCTGCCTTAGGATCTCATCAAACGTCTGAATAGAAGTCTGCTGCGGCCCACCTTGTTTTGTCTCTTCAATAGGAACAAATGAAGTCCAATTTCAGGAATTGTACTTTCCCTGAGCTCGTAAATCTTTCCCGCAGAGCAAGCAACGTGACGATTGCAGCCAGCGATACTGCTGTGTAATTTACGAGGTCATTCTTGTTGGTTCCAACATTTCACCTTTGATTACAAAGCTAAAAACCCTGTCTGAGTTCGAGCTTTTGAGTCTTATTTACTGGATTTGAGAGGCAGAGAGTCGCGAGCGTCAACAAAAGTTGTAGATTTTTCGCCCGGACACACAAGCCGTCACATCAAAACTCAGACGAACTCAGATTTCTGAGGTTGAGTGCAGTTCGAACAGGTGGCTTAATGGGCGTCCTCAAGCGATTGCATGATAAATTGGGGTCCTGCATTTTTTAATTTCTTGTGAAATTGAGAAATTTATCTATCAATAGGGAGATGAAACTGTTCATAGTGTTCCGTTGCCGCTCTCATTTTCTTATGAGCGCTTGACAGATTCAGGGATAGTCCTAATAGTCCTAATAGTCCTAATAGTCCTAATAGTCNTAATAGCAGCCGCAGTAATAGCAGCCGCAGTAATAGCAGCAGCAGTAATAGCCGTAGTAATAGCCGTAGTAATAGCAGTAATACTAGCAGTAGTACTAGCCGTAGTAATAGCCGTAGTAATTGCCGTAGTAATTGCCGTAGTAATTGTCGTAGTAATAGCCGTAGTAATAGCACTAATAATAGCAGTAGTAATAGCAATAGTAACAAACCTATCTAACACTATTGCCTCTGGCCCACCCTACGCCCCTGAGGGGACGGGGGAGGGGAAGTTTCCCTTCACTCCAGGGTGCAGTTGGGAGCGAGAGATTAAATCTGGAGCTCTGTTAACTAAATGATTTTTACGTGTTAATAATTGCATACATGCCAACTAATGCTTTTATTATCATAGAGTTTTTAAACATACACGTCAGTTTAGTGAGGAAATTCTTTAACCTAATTAAAAAATTATCGCTTAGGTATACCCATCACAGGTAATTCAAAAATCAACTAACTGCATGACAACATTTTTTTTTTGTCTTGCGCCAGGAATAAAATCTTAATTTCCCATTTCTTTGTAACTCAGCAAATTGCAAGAACTAATTTTATGGCAAAAACTTCGCTTAACGGGTCAGGTGAATGAATTTTTAATTTACCTCGCTATAAAATATTACCATATATATACATGTATAATACAACTATAATGCAAGAAAAATATACAAGTAAATTTCATCGCAATAATGGATATTTCTAGGTTGTTGCTGTCTGAGGAGTCAGGAAATAACGTTTGATTGCTTAGAACAAAAATCCTCTAACATGATCATTTACTCATTATTTGATAGACAGTTAAAGCGTGACATGCCCATCACCCATTATTTGCACTCCTGTCAAAACTTGTCAGTGGTAAATTCAATTATTCGGCATCCATTGACGTCTAGACCTCTGCAATACACTGAAGCATAATTTCATCACAAAATCCTTTGCCAGAGGCAAGAGTTGCGTGCACGCTGGTGAAGACAGGGACGTCTTGAGTCTCTTTCTCACGATGCTTTGCCTTGTTCGAGTACACTACGGTCAGGGCGTCCAGTCTGCCAGGGGGCGCACCCTCTTCACCTAGTGCCGCCCACTCGTCATGATCTACCGACTCTTTAAATGGAGTCGAACTACAAAGAATAACAAATAAGTTTACTCAAGCTGGCAAATGCAGTACAATACAGTTCATTAATTGAGTGCAGTCGGATTTTGGTAGCATGTTCCAGTCTATGAGCTCAGTCTAGTTTGCGAAAACAATTCAGTACATTTAAGAATACTTTCCAGGTCGTAAACAGGGCCCAGTCTATGAGAGAGCCAGTTTGTAATATTAGTGATGTGTGCATTGAACTCATCTGTGCTTGTAGACTAGTCTACGCATACAATTATGTCGCTATATACAATTAGACAGCACCACCAAGAGCATAATTTTAGTTCGTAAAAGTGGTTCAGATTTTAACGATGCAACACTCGTACCCTCATTAACGGAAACGAAAGCCGTGAGCTCAAATGCTGATCAAACTAAAAGAGAAACTCAGTTGGGATGTCCTTTTAGAAGACTTGGGAATGCCAAGAACTTCTTTTGCATTTCATAGCCGTGCCATGCTGCGTAAACATTTATTGAGGCAAGGTGAAAGAAACCTGAACTTTCAAGGAGGAATGCTGTAAGCAAAGGAAGCACCCGCATCCATGTGATGGCCAAGATGATAGACCCTCTGATTCTATTTTGATATCCTCTGGAAATTTTCTAGAATAGATTGAAAACAACAATTCGATTTATTTCAATAGAAGTAGAGTGATTCATCGTAATTATCTAGTAGGGGAAAAAACACATGATACTTGAGAAGTCAAACTCAGTATTGACACGGCAAGGATCTCAAATGTCAGAGCAGCCAAGGCTCCCAGATTTGGCACGATGAAGGGAAGGAAATTTTTGTTCCTCCCTGAAGGTTGTTGGGCTACCAAGGAATAGATGACTGCGTCATTTTTTTCAACTTAATTTGATTTTAAGAATACAATGAAAAAAATTAGCGATGACATTCAAATTTCGGTACATGATGATGTCATTTTACGATGAAGTAAACATTATAACCGGGACATCAGCTTCTCTTGAACTAACTTCTCTATCTTTTCAAAAAATGTTCATTTACACCATACAATAATCGTTGTTGAAGCATACTGTATGTTTAACTGATTATGATGAACAGTATCTAAATTCAGAAAATCGGCGAGGATTTAGCCAATTAATAACGAATAAGTTAATTTAACAAAATTCGTTATATTATTACATAAAACTTGATATTTTTCCATGTCTGTTTTACGCATGTGTAAAAAAGCATATTTGTTTGCGTTCTAAAACTCTACGCCACGTTCACTCCGTGCTTTGCAAAATTCGAGCGCAATACTGGCTCAAGCTTTGACTCGGACATGAAGACGTTTTGGCCAGCGATGCTGTATGTTAATTAAAACAACTTTCTTGACTGGGACTCGTCTAGCAGAATTCAAAGCTGTCAACGCCAGCAGTACCAAATTTCTGGCAAAATTCTCGTCTAGTTCGAGATAGACAACCAACAGGGCCAACTAAATTTGTGTGATATGGTGTTTAATGACGGCAGATTCGTTAAAAATATAAAAGGCTGTCTTTAACTAACAACAGGCAGAATGCAAGGGCATGCAAAAATTAGTTTAGAAAACGAAATTAAAATGATTTATTACCGAAAATTTACAGGTGGTGCCTAGCATTGGATGAGATGCAATGAAAACGAAACAAAAATAAACTAAAACATGAAACTTCCGAACAGTTAAATTTTTGAGGCTTCAACAATGTGTATACATTTAAATGTACTTGCAATAAGAGTGGTGAGAAATTAAAAGAAAGCACCGGATTTGTGTACTATGAATATCAATACATATTGTTCAATAACTCATATTTAAATATCATGTTTACCTCAACCTAGAGTTAATTGCTAGAAAAAATAGCGAGCACTTCAATGGTCAGAGGAGTGATTGCATCCTTCAGTGAAGTTCAATAATACCCTAGCCTATCACTAAGTGGATCATCATTCAAAGCAGTTATATTTTCATATTGCTGAGCCAAGCATTTATTTTAGATCGAAAAGAACGCTCCTAACGATCGCATGGACGACGCTTGAGTAGAAGTCCCTGAGTGAGCGGCTAGTTCTGAAAAATGAGTCCGCTGTCTCATTTAGACAATGCATTGATTCCCGACTTTTGACTGTGAGGTAAATATGTAAGCTTATGAAAAATTCTTGAATGCAGTTGCCGGATGTCTCTCTCACTCTAGCGACAGCATCCGAGAAGATCAAGTCGAGCGTTACCACAGAGAACAGAACGGTTGTCTAAGGCAGGAGGTCTCCGCGCCGTCATAATTTATAACTCGATCTCCGAAATCCAATCTAAATTATGTCATCACCTATTCAAGCTATTTTTATAATAAAAACAAGAAAATTCGTACCTCTTTCATACCCTGCTGATGTTAGAGCGGCAAGTCCTCTTAAGCTTCCTCGTTTTGATATTGAAAATTGTCCTCAAAAAATAATTCTCGTTTTTCCCTGGCGCTTGTCCTTCGAACTCTTATTGGGTCCCTCAGGTTGATGGATTAAAGAGATTCTACTATCCAAAACCTCGACCTTGACAACACGTTACATAATAGCTATGAATATGTTTCATTTTAAAAATGCTTCCTCGAGTTCATATAATCGAGGGGAGAGAAATCTCTTTCGTATTTAATCCATGCATCTCTCAGGCAGGTAACAGATCTGAAGAAATTGTACAGCGGATTTCTTCAATTGAAAACTTCACAGTACCTTAAAGCCTCTTGCAAATTGCAGTGGGACAAACTTCTTGACCGTCAAATTCCTTTTGCATCCACAAAATTTTTATGCGTGCATTAAGGAAGAATGCTAGTCACTGAGCTCGAACTAACTTGCGCCGTGATGATCTCTTCAGCCAATGTTTCTCATTAGGAAACTCGTCTCCATGAAAGTTAGCGGCCGCTGCAGCGCCCGGACGACTTCCTTATAACTCCCAACAAATTATGCTCAGGCTTCAAAGCTCACAGAAGCTGTACCACATTTGCGTGTCGTCGCGATGTTTGTCGTAGACTCCAAGCCTTTGTTCGGCTTTATTTAGCAGATGCACCTCGGATAAAAAAGGAATGGTTGCTCGTTTTTGTTATGAGTCTGAGACTTTTGTCGGACTTTATTAGGGAGATGAGATAGAAGAAATACAAATGAGATCCTTCAAAAGTTTGTACGATTTTTTCTATGTAGTACATCTCAACACTGAAATAATCTACAGTTTTTGTCGCACATCTCAGCACGATGATGTGATCTCTAGAGATTTTGTCACACATCTCAGCACGATGATGTGATTTCTAGAGATTTTGTCGCATCTCTCAGTACTGGAAAATAATCTACATTTACCACCGCAGATCTCAGCCCGATAAAGTAGTCTCTACTGTTTACGCCCAAATATTCCGCGTAATGAAGCTTCGAAACAAACAGAGCTATGAACTTACTTCTTTTCAACCTTTTCCAATATGTTTCACATTTTGGAGCCTATTTCTACTAACCAATTCGAAAATAAAATGGGGGTACGTGGGTATCATCACATTTAGAAAGATGGTATTTCATGAAAATAAACGTATAGTTTATCATTGAATCATGTACAAAATAAAAACTTACTAGTCTCCAAAACGCCCTTATAATTGCAAAAATTTGCCAAAAGTGGACGTTTGCGAAAAGGAATCTTAAGATTCTGTTGCGGTGCAACAAAATATCTAATGAGTATTTCCTGAAACTAACAATACATGTATAATGCGATTGGTTTATCGGTGTATGGACATTCGTGAACTCTTCTTAATTCATAATGAAGTTTACAAAACGTCAATTGAGCACATTCATATCAGCTCATAAATAACAGATATATAATGCTGGACTCATTATATCAAAAGTCGCACTGATATCAAACACCATTCACAATTCCAATATTAATTGCGGTCAAGTCCTCATGAGATCCAGATAATATGCTCAATAGCACACTTATGAAGGAAATACTTTCTTCATTAAAGAAGAGCCTCTCAATTGCTGAAATGTTCCCAGAAAAGACAATTAGGATCACAAATTCTCCTTCGGTAGTTAAAATCTCTCAGTGAACGCTTCAGGCTTCCGATGTGTCCCACTTGGAACAGAGATATCGCTGCTGTGAGGCGCATTGGTCCATGTGACGCTCAGCCAATGTTTATTTCAAACTGCCAGTGGTCGAACGGGCAATGACGCTTTGATATTGATGAGAAACGCAATAATGGTGACAAGTGATTTGATTAACGATGTCAAATAGAGGAATTGAGGGTTGTAAGTGATTAGATTGACGGTTACACAATGGAATTGTGTCATGTGATGGGATTGATGGTGACACGATGTTATTGATTGCGTCTGGTTTTGGGATTGATGGTAATTCATTGTAATTGATTCCATCTAGTAATAATATTAGTAGTGACAGAATTATAGAACTACCAGTAAAGGAATAAGAATGATGATAGCTTGCAATGAGAAGTGTGGTGAAAGTAACAGAAATTATGCATAAACGTACGTTATCAGAGGAGGAGAACCAGTTGTCAGAATGATAATAACCTGGGCATGATACTGATGATGCTGAAGAGGAGGAGGAGGGTAGGTGTTGATGATGATATATGGCCACATGGAGGGGTGCCGGGTGTGGGACCCGGGAGGGGGAGCCTAACCCCTGGCGGAGGCTGATGGGCTGTGGATTGGATTGAGGGTGTTGATGATGATGAAGATAGTGTTCAAAAGATACTCATGATCTTGAAAAATAAATTAAGAATCAAATCAAATCAAGAATAAAAATCAACTCAAATCAAATCTCGAGTCAAATTAAATTCAACGAAACGGAGTGAACCAAATGAACTTTGTCGAGCGACATCAGTCATCGTCATAGGGAATTTAATCAAACAAAGAAATTGTTGCAGTTGTCGCCGAGACAAAAGTACATTTTCTGGCTTATCGCGGCTATACGTTCGAAGTTCTTACGATTTTCTGTCGAGTGCGTGCATTGTCTGTCGTTTCATTCGTAAAGATGGCGAACTTTGCGCTGCCGTATGCAGACTTTCATCAATTTTAACTTTTCGACATTACAATTTCAAAGGAATGGCGATATCCAGATCCATCCTTTGATCTGCATCTAGATTTTACGCGAGAAAAAATTTCTACCGAGTACTTCTGGTGAAAATTTAACAGAGGCGTTGTACGACAGTTACGGAGCCTACTACGAGGTGAAGCTTTTTTTTATAAGTTATAATGATTGCTCATGATAGCAAAATGCTTTATTTATAATATAACCTGGGAACTTTTAATTTTAATCAAAATTCTAGCGAAGGTGTGTAGAAAAATTAAACACAAAAAGTAATACATAATAAAGTTACTGCTAAGGTAAACTATAAACATTTAGCTGGTAAACAATTCGATGTAATTTACAGTTTTCCTCTAAAATATTCAAGATATATTTCAAGACCAACTGACAAACGCTGCGCATTCACTCGGTAGTTGTTCGAAACGAAAATTGGGCTTCACAAATTAGTAAGCTGTACAAGATCTTTGAAAATCTTCCCGTTGTTTAACTAAGCCGTTAACACCAACTATAGAAACCTCATTTCAAATTCCAGAGAATTGCGTTTTCTCGAGTTCCAACTCGTCAGCTTTGGCGCCAATTAAGCAGCCCTTAATTCCTCCCTTAGCAAGTTCAGTTTATTACGACTCTATTCATTCGCTTCAGCTCTGCGCGCGAACTGCCTTAAAGTGGCCCTCATGGCCTCCGTGAGGTCCATCGTAACGTCTCATTAATAAAAATTTCCCGGACGCAAACTTGACAGGGGCTTTCCGCGAGAGCTCCTGCGCTACTCGCCGCACTTCCGACACGTAAATGGTGTCCACGCGCCTAATATGGAAATTTCAAGTCTTTTCCGCAGTGCTTTTTCACCGATACACTCAATAAAATTAGACCTCGAGTCTGACGATACTTCCCCACACGAAATTGCCTAATTATGAGAGAGATGATCTTAAGGGGAAGTTCCTAACAAATTTCGGGATGATGGATATGCTGTCCTAATCCTCCTCGCCAGAGTGACAAGGCTGACGCAATTCTGGTCGTTAAAAGACAGTTTTTAAAATATTCCAGAATCAATGATGAACTTACTTAAAAAATGATAAATGGAAGTCCCTAATATTAAATTCATATTATTGATCACAAAATTGTGCCCGAAGATATTTGAAATTCTAAATACATATTATTCTCGATTATTCACTTGCACATGCATTGATACCTATCGCTCCCCTGAAAGTTAATAAAACACTATTATCATCAACGAGCGCTCAAAACGTGTCTAGATACGTTCACCCAGCCCACCTGCGAGCAGCGTACGGAGGCCAGGACAGCGAGGGAGCGGAGACCCCTTGAGGAAGCTGGTCTTGAGCTGATGAGAGGGACTTGTCTATTCGAACGAACATGTGGGATTAGACTCGACTTATCCTCACTCAGAAGTGTCACACACGTTGGATTTGCTTTAACCAATGCAGTAGAGCAAGCTGGTGCAGTAGAGCGAGCCGGTGCAGTAGACGAGTTGGNCAGTAGAGCGAGCCGGTGCAGTAGAGCGAGCCGGTGCAGTATAGGCTGTAAGGTACAAGTACAAAAGCTCAGTATAGCAAAGGATTCCTCATTTGAGAGAATAATTACTGTAAAGCGTTGCAAGAGCTCATGCGCTCTGCCCAAATGCGGTCAAAATACTTGGGTTTGTTTAGTTAGACCTCACAAAAATGTCATAAACGTTTCGGACATAATCAGACGATGTTAACATAGTAGGTGCTACGTCACTAGATGTTTTTAAACCCTACAGTGGATCGTATAAACCTTTGTAACGTACCAAACAGCATATATTTTTCTTTATTAAACATATTTCGGTGAACTAGGGAGATTTTTGTCTCATCTGGCCATAGAATATTATCAAAATTGTCATCCCCGTCGTTGATAATAATTTGTGGTCAGATGTCACAAAAAATCGATCTATTCAACAATAATTACCATAGAACTCTTTAGCAGAAAAATGAATACTTCCATGCAACGACGACACACCCTGCCCACAGTGAAGCATGGTGGTGGAAGCATCATGTTCTGGGGTTGTTTTTCCTCTGCAGGCCCAGCACGACTCCATGTCATTAAAAAAACAATGAATTCGACCATTTACTGCGAAATTTTGTCTGAACATTTAACGCCATCTGTTCAGTTTCTCGTGTTGGAAAGAACTAAATGGGTCTTTTCACAAAATAACGACCCTAGGCAAAAGTTGAAATACTCTTCTGAGTGTATTATATTGTATTTTATTACAATACACAGTGTATTGCATTATTCAAAATATTTTATAGTAAGAGGTCGGGGTTTTAGAATGGACGTCACAATCGCCAGATCTTAATCCTTGAAACGCTTTTATCTAAAGGATAAAAGAAATATTTTGATGCGAATTCTTCATTATGATAAGCCAGTAAGCCCATAGATCAAATTAAATTGAAAATTTTTCTATTTAATTAACTAAATTGGTAGTTGTATCACATATGACACCAGGCGAGACTTTTGGTTATCCCATCAAATTGGTAGTTTGTATCATTAATGATACGCGGTGCATTTAAGGGTTAATCCAATTGAAAATGTTTGGTAACAGTTGGATATTCAAGTTGGAACGGGGAAACCATCAAATCTAGATGAATTGGAGCATTTCCGCCGGGAAGAATGGAAGAAAATACATATAGACTGTTGCAAAACCGTCATTTCTTCATATAAGCATCGCCTGCAAGCTGTTGTAGCGAATAAGGGTTATGCGACCAAGTACTAATGTAGTTGAATGTTATGTTACAAATGCTTATCTGCCACACTTTTATTATTTGCGTTGATGTCCGAACATTTTCCAATAAATTCTTGTTCACATAACATTACCTTATGTGTTTAATCGGGCCATTTCTAACGTAGGACTCGCAATTCTCCAAGATGTTATAAATTATGTTTAATAGCGAAAAATGTGAATGATTTGGTACGTAACGAATACGTATTTGACCCACTGTGTACAGACCTAAGTATATTTGCAAGAAGACTGCATTTAGCTGAGAACGACAAACTACGTTCAGTCTCGCTTGCGTTGGCAGTAGGACTGATTTAGCTTTGTGCTAAAAGCTAGCAGCAGCTTCATGAAACCAGACAATATAGTACCACTGGTCTTCATAAGATTAATACTAGGCCTATCCATTTTAGACAGATGTTCATGTTCCGACAGTGCCCGACAGCAAAAATTCTCAAAAATATTCTTCACTTTGGCAAAAAAAACTTTATGAAGAGACCACACAGGAATGTACGAGTGTATATCACTAAGCTGATACCAGAAGCAGGTCTCGCAATTCTTTGTGTATCTTCTCCCGTGGGACTTGACTACGTTAGCGTGAACAGCTCGGAAATCTGCACGGAGCCAAAGTCCTCATAAAAACGAAACAAGAAGCCACGGAAAAACTTCCTTAGCCCTGTTGACATTTATGGGCAAACTTGGAAAGCAAAGGTAAAATCGCAGCTGCCCCTCCGTGAACGATTGAGTTGAAATCTCAGAAAAGCCTAGGATACAAAATTAGCAAAGAAAAAAAGTAAGAGAATTAAAAGCGAAAACGTGTAACGACTTCAGATGCCGGTCGCGTCATTTGATGGATGGCCGTGACGCGACGCAATAATAGGCATTAAGTTCTCGAATGTAGGCATTAAGTTCTCTAAGTGAACCCCTCAGTCAGCAATCAGTCGTCAAGTTGGAGACTGTAAATCATCTTTGAACCCTGAACATTTTCGTGTTTTAAATTCCAGCTCCGATTTCTATAGTTTAAGCATTTTAGATTCTTCGTACATTTTTAACCGCAAGCCCAAACTAAACGATACCAATAGTGAATACCCGTTAAAACTGGTTATTCGATAACTTTTCTTTATTTGAACTTTATATGTATACTTTCCTTTTAGTGTATCCAAATGTCAGCAAAATATTGTAGCAAACCATATACTTTTTGTTACAGATGTCACTGAAGATGAGTCTTGTGACTCGAAACGTCTGATTTTTATTACATGTTGGACAGATATTTTTGATAAATGACTTCTCTCGGTACGGCTCTTTTTGCCCTTCTTTTTATTTCGAAACTATTAAACGGAGTCCTAAGCTTTTGCAGTATTCCTAATCTTTCGAATCTCACATATTCACCAGTGATAATGACTTTACTGTTCGTAACTCTGTCGTAAAGTAAACAACTTACACGTTTCCTTCAAAAAGCAACTGATAATATTTAATAACGACAAAGAAAAAGGCCAATTCGAAGTTTTAGTCATAATCACGTAACTATCTTATACTGGAAATCAATTTAATAAGTAATATCAATCTTAAGAAGCATTCTTTAATGGCTTTTCCTAAAAAAATATTTAAAATTTTCTAAACGAAGAAATCATATTTTTATCAAAAAACTGTTCAGTAACCGTTCACAATAATGCTTATTAAGAATGGCATTGATCCTGATTTGAATCTAGGAACAGTGACGCAGAGTTACGAGTACGATCTGTTCAAAAATTCGAGCAGCATTGCATTCCCAATCCTAACTCTCGTCCCCACATGAGCGGCGAGGCACCGAGTGAATTATCACGATCGTTAAATCAGATTACTCCAAATGGAACTCATCTTTGCACCATTACTAGGAGAATGAGCGTCCAAAGTAGACAACCAAAACGCTTATGATGTTCACGGGGCAAAATGAAACGCCTAAATCTCAGCACGATGGTGCTGTCTGTGCCTGAGAATAGAGAAGCAATCATTTCTGCCCAACACTGCAATGTTTAATGAGGAGTTCTAAGCGTGCTAATACGAAGCGATGTCAGAGGCACGCAGGCAAGCCATTGACATCATAGGGATGCCGATTTTTTTTTAAACGACTGATAGGACCGAAGCACAGTAAGCGGTTCAGGCATGTTGCACCAGAACGCGTGTGCAATGAGCCTGATACTCGCACTCCAGCGCAGTCATATTTAATGGGTCTGGTGTGCTAGAAAAAATGGATTTCAGGTGTGAAATGAGCAGAACACAACGGCAAGGTGTGTTCTCATGGTGACTCATTGAAACGGGGATGTTCCAGCTTGTACGTTTGGTACGTTCCACAAATCTTTTAGTAATTTAAATAATAGTGCAGCGAAAAGACAGCAGTATCTAAACCTTAATAATGGGCGGGGATTTATAGATTACGCGCTTAGATAAAAAGAGAAACGATAAATAAGGATGATGAAGAGCGCTCTGCACGCATAGATAAGCAATTTACAAAATATTAAATTATTTGTTAGATTAAAGATTCTCACCCACATGAAAAGTGACCCAAAAAAAAAGAAGAGAATATTTAGTATGGATTTGAGAAACGAGGAAGCTTTGCACAGGTGTGTTCTCACACAAAATTACTGTGTATAGAAACAGCAAGCTAAGAAGGCAATGGAAGAAAAGATGAAGAATAATCAAAGCATAGGGCATGAAAATGGAAAGAAGTAAAATGGGCACGAATGATAGAAGTCCCAAAAGCCCTGCTAAAGCTGAGGTAACTTAACAGTGTCCCCTGGAGATGCCAATCCCCATTGCATAAGATAGACAAACCTAACTATCCTAACCCTATTGATTATGGCCTATCCTATGTCTCCTGAGGAAGCAATTGACGAAAATGACACAAGAAACTCAAGCCAATAAAATTAAAAAAAAATCTGAATACCCAGCAAATAAAAAGCCAAAAAAAATCGACAAAGTTTTTAGTTTTTCCGTCGATTGCGGAGGAATAAAAATGATATCTTCAGTATGCGTGATTAATGTTCAAGATTAAATGCACATTTAATATATTCATATGGGTAACTAAGTTGAATCCACCTGTACTGTATATTACTAGAACAACAAAATTGGTGCACCCTTACAAAATGTACATATAATTTGAACAATATTTTACAGGTTACCTCATTACATATTTGAATAAAACGAATATGGTAACAATAGTTGCGCTCAATGTCACTGGTAGTCTGTATTGCCCCTGCGTTCTTCAAGACAACAATCACCAATAGTCACGTTGAAAAAGCGCCCATAAAACAAACCTCAGTCATCCATGAAGGACAGATTATTATAAGTTTGTACCCGGCCGTGGAAGTGGCCCAAGCGATGGACATAGAACTGAGGACTGAGCAAAGAATAACTGTTCGGTGGGAAAACATGGTGAAGTGCAGTCATATTTTTACTTATTTTTGATAAAAAACGTAAGACTATAACCTCACAAGTTTATTTGACATTTTCAAAAATTGTCTCCAATCGTTATTGA
>VOMN01090166.1:0-11882 GCA_014899125.1 Orchestia grillus | reverse complement strand
CGACTGCCTAGAAATACAGGGTAAATATATTGTACATAACAAAATTGATTATTGTTCGTTTATGACTTTCTTCTAATCATTCATGTCTTCTTACAGAATTTGTGATCATTGGATGGGAATATTAATCAGCAAGTTTACACGTACTTATGACGATACGTGTTATTACTTATGGGAGACACATGCACGTTAAATTTTGCTGTCATTAATGTGTAAGAAACAATAATCTGCAGAATTTTTATCGTATTCACTTTCGTCACTCTATAAAGGTTTTACTATGCAAGCGTTCGACATCTGCTAGATCTAATCTAAAATTGAAAGCTTTCATCTCTCTCAGCTAAGCAGACTAGATAGTTCGAAAAACAGTGAATAGATTGTGTTTTTTTTTCAAGGATTGCACAAAACAGTATTGCAAGGCTATTTCTACGAAAATTTTGCGAGCACATTCAGGATCTCGAACATAACCAACACGCTCGTGTGTCCAGCCTTCAACCCTACCGCGAAATATCAATTCACGTCTCGACAAGGGCTGGAAAAATGATCTCGGGCCCGCAACATCAGAACAGCGAACTTCATAAATGTTGCGGTGTAGATGCCTGAGGCTCACCAAACCACGTCGGCAATTCAGCTTGAATCTTTTTGCACGGGCCGTGCGAATCACGGCACGGCATCCGTTTCTCCGCTTCTGCTGTGTTGAAATTGTCTACCATGCGGTGTACTCGAAAAGAGTAGAAGTTTCCGCCACTCATCTTGAGATCGGTCACATTTCTGGCGCGTTTCGCTCGCGCAGCTGTCACATCTGACCTTAGCTTTGGTTGAAATGATTCATGTGCACAGATTACAATGGGAAATACAATAGTTTAAAAGTTACTTTTTCAATTCCTAAGCATTAGCTTATTTCTTGTACAAAATTGGTTTACTTTTTGTATTCAAATTTTCCACGTTATTTCGTTTCTTTGACTAAAGTTTTTGAGGTTTCGAACTATTTCTTTTAGAAATAGTACCTCAGGTCGCTTGTTACGTTTTTAGCACGAGCAAAAAGGCGAAAATCGAAGTTGTACGTAGTATTTATTTTACATGGCATGTTATAGAGACAAGATCACTGTCATTAATAAAAAATTTTTGCATTTTTCTATGAAAATTATGTCTACGGACGAGAAAGTCATCATCACGTCATCGTCCACTCGATTGTGACAAAAATTAAAACCCAAAGTTTCGCAATGGTTGCTAATTTTTTCAGTGTTTCTGTTTATTTTAATGGAAACAATTTTTCGCTGCAGTTTTCCTAATATCAACCGAGAAATAACCGTTGCGTTCAATAATCATTTTTTTATTGAGTGGTTTACTTCTTCAGGCTTTGTTTTTATTCTTCCTGATTGTAACGTTAGAACTGTGCGAAAGTGGTTGTACTTTTTCATTGAAAAACGTCCTTAATATTTCACCTTAATGCCACTGACTATCTATCGAAATAAATGCAACAGAGAAAATTGTTAGCAATCACCTTTACGCATTGACCTCAGATATTGTAGACTTGCTCAGCAATATTTTTGAGCTACTTTATTGTGCCATGATCCAAACTTCGTTGAAGTATGCTCCACAGAGAGCAAACTCTTTACTGTGAGATCGTTTTGACGCGATCCATGTCTTCGCGCTGTTTTCAATCTCCTCACATAATTATTTTCGACATTTAATTTACTTCTTCGTTGCTCAATCATGAAATGGCGGCGCAGGATCAAGATTACTTCCTATAGTTTTCAATTGCCGTCCTCAGCACAAGAAAAATCTTTCTCTCTGTCTCTCGTGCGCCCGACACCGTTGTGTCAAATACTATTGTTAGTATTTTTTCCGTCACGACTCACGTGTTCAACATCTCTTGAGCAAATTACTCCATTGAATTACGTAGCGTGATTTTTTCTAAAAAAAAGTGGCTCTTGTCAATCTATACCGGGAGTAAATCAATCCGAACTTTAGAACTCTAAAGAATTTACTAAACATGTTGTGTGTTATTCTTGTGACTTGATCATACGTTTCCGGCGACTGCATTCAACAATTATTAACTAAAAGGAAACACTGTTGTGTATACAGCGGAGCTTGAGAAATTGAACTTCCCCAAAACAACTCTGTTCCATAAGAAATATAGAGCGCAATGTATTGACGGAATGATTTTCCAAGCTCTATGAATTTCATTGCATCTCTTGCAATATGCTATGCGTTATTATACGTTCGATCGATTTCCTCATTCAGTAGTCTGATAAATTTTATATTGACTTAGTGATGCACGCTAGGTTTTGTTGGATTTTGGAGGAAATTTTTAAAATAAGATTTACAGCGATTCGTACCATGTAGTTATGTGTGGTTTTGAATTGCCTTCCTCGTTAAAATAGAATAGTTTTCCTCGTTAATTTCGACTACAACCATGTGCAGGTCGCATCGTCAGGACTCTCCATCCACGTACGTTTTTTATTTTCACTTTCGGATGCCGGTATCACGTCCGCCAGATAATGATAGGAATACCCCGTAAGCTCACTCTAGAACAACTCGGATCTGCGCAATTTGCGCCGAGATTGACTGCCCGCAACCATGTCAATTTCCTCCATTAGTCCGCTCTCAGGTGCGATCTGTCTTTGTCATCTCAGCTCGAGGAAGAAGTTCTTGCCTTACGATACTTTCACAAAAGAAATACAGTAAGAAATATTGTCCTCTGCCGTGTACGGAAAGATTGAATGCCCACAATTCACGTCAATTTCACGGACAGAGATTCCTGGTGCTCTTCGTGGGAGCGCTGCTTGTTCCCAACAGCTGCCGGTGTCCTACGACAGGATATGAACGAGTTCTTCTGACGATACCGCCTCCTGTACCGCACCTGTTCTTGTTCTTGGCTTATTATATCATTCAATTTCTTTTCCGTCTCTACAGAGGACGCTTTTTCAGTCGCGCTAACACATGATTCACTGCCACGGCCTTTCATTGTTTTTCAGTGCTATTTTTTGAGTTTATTCATACCACCTGTGTACGTGAACCATTTGTTATTTTTTTCTTTATTTTTAATTTTTACATTGAATATTCTGATTCACTGAGTCGTCGTTTAACGTGTTCCTGCGACAACTCTATTTTTCTCATATTTTAAAAATTTTGTTAGAACTGAAAGAACCAAACGAAATTTACTTGCATGCCTTTCCCTATGAACGCTTCTCCTATTCCTAGCTCAGGTCGTCAAGAAACTAAAGCAAGAAATGTGGCTCAAACTTGCTTGGATTTCACTAAAGCTTTTATTGTTTCGAATGCGGCTTTGATTCGAGGCACACACTCCTATGGAAAGGGTAGGAATTAAAGTTTTAGTTTCCATACTGTGCACAACTGGTAGATTTGATGCTGCTGTACACAGCTTGTAGATTTGATGCTGCTATGCACAAATAGATCATTCCAGATTAGATCTTTTGCGTAGCTTTGGCTTTTGCAAATTCTTGGTGGGAAACACAAGTAGCTGTTGCGTACGCAGTTCTCGGGATCTGTTGCTATGGCGCTCGTGCAGTCAGCCACAGGGAGCTGAGCTCAAAGCAAAGCAGTCAGCCACAGGGAGCTGAGCTCAAAGCAAAGCAGTCAGCCACAGGGAGCTGAGCTCAAAGCAAAGCAGTCAGCCACAGGGGGCTGAGTTCAAAGCAAAGCAGTCAGCCACAGGGAGCTGAGCTCAAAGCAAAATTCTGGGGAGCGTCCCTTGGTTAGCTTTTGGCTGCATTTAACTCGAGCAGAATTTTTTTCATCGTATAGCGATGTTCGTTCCTTATTGGCCCAAGGCAGTACAGGGCGAGAGGCGCCTCGCCTGCACGCCAGGCACACAAGCCGCATGTCAAGCCTCGGTTCTTGAGTGTATAATGCATCGTGAAGCAATTTTTTCTGATCATTTATGAAACACTTCCTGCTTTTTAACGCTTCGGATTGAGTACGGTGCTCGAGAAAGTTTTTTCCTTGTAGGCTTCCGTTTGAGGGTCAGCTTTAGTTAGATCTGGCAACATCGAGGCTGAGAGTTGCAGCAGATGAGAGCTAGGGAGCATCTGTGCTACGGGTCTCCTAACTGTTCTGTTGAGCTCCAGCGGCCACTCGCACTGCCTCCCTCCTCGCTGGCTGCTCAACTTTTTACGCTCGCCTTCCTGTATCATAAACCTATACGTTCTCGATTTCCTAGAGACTTCGCTATACGTACTCAACTACTATCGAGTCTCGGTTGTTTTGAATTTGATTGATTTCATGCTTGATATTCTATAAATCTTCAGTTACTAGCGATGAGGGCTTATAAAACGGTTAAAATAACTAATACGCATGTTACTACTACTTTCATAGGTAAAGGTGATGGTATGGTTTAGCTGTTACGGTTTACTACGTCATCATGCCTAATAAGTTGTCAGGTGTGAGGTACATTCATTTACCTGTTCTATTTTTGCAAACATCTTGCTAAACTAATACGCCCAGTCAGATGATGATGTTATGAAACGGCAGCAAACATAATGTAACTCAAATGATGTCCGACTAATAATGTACGTTAATTTATGCCCTCCCTTTCTACTTTTTGTCGTGTGTGTGTTATAAAGCAAGTTTTAGTTGTAAAAATATATATCGTGTTCTGCTTCATACGATGCGAAAATAAATTTTCCATAGATTTTATTTTAATGGGCAAATATTGGGCAAAATAACTAACGTATAATAAATGTGTGCCCTAGTGCAGCTTGCGTAACTTTATTATTGATCTTTTTTCTGTCAGGTTTGCTTGAAAAGTATTCATTTTTAGTAGAAGTATTATTTAAATGCATTTCAGCTATTGTCACGCTATTGCCTCTTGAGATAAGAACGATAAAACGTTGATGTTGTAGTACTTGAATTGGCTTGTCGTAATTCAAACCTCTTGAAATAGAATGAAAGAAACGTTTATCACCTAAACTAGAAAAAAATGGTTAATTCCCTAATAAAAAAAAGTTTAAAACGATTTCTACACCCCCTAGTCTAGCTCCTCATATCGTCTTGGGAATTTTTTATCAGTTGCTGATAATTCCCACGGAAGTCTTTTGAGCGCTTCCTCCCGCTCGTTTCTGAAGCCGCTTACTTGCTGCGTTTCGCGACGTTCCTAGAGTGTGGTGAAGAAAAACCAACTTGGCATTGCATTGTGGCTTCATTTCTTTCATTGTTACTCAATTCAAGTGACCTGACATTTGCAGGTCTCGTCACAAGTCTGGGCAATCCTCCTTCAAACACAGTCTTTATGAATTTATTCTCAGCTAGGCAAACTCTGTGGGAGTGTTTCAGTTCGACAGTCTCTGTTTCAGCTTGCTTTGTTCTCCGTGTGGATTGTTGGGCTGGGTTTTATTGGTTGTAATATAAAATAGGTACAAAAGGCATGTTCTCAGTTTAATTCTTGGATTGCTGACGTAACGTAGGCGATTTTTGATATCTGTGTAACATATTTGAAGCAGATATTTAATTTACTCCCCGTTCACGCGACCATTTTGCAGTTAGCGTTGCAGCCATTTTTCAGTCTTCAAAACGTCTGCTTTGCCGGCCAGACTGCAGCGTGTACTTCAAAGAGTTCCTTCAAGAGCTATAACGTTAATCTACATATAGTCACATTCATTATATATATATATATATATATGTGTGTGTGTGAAAGATCTGTCGATCAAATAAATTTACGACGAATTTATCGGCTATTTCTTGCGCCATAGAAGAATCCAGTAAACCAAGATTTAAATGGCAGCCAGTAAGTTTGTCGTTTCTTAAAAGAATTTAAGTATATGTCTCTTTTAAAGTTCAATTAAAGCTGGATTCTCTCGGTGATTTTCCACGCGATAGAAGGATCAATTAATCCAAAAATTGAAATCCATGTCACTTTCATGACGGTCAATGATTATTCCGTGTTCAAGAATAAGAATATTTCTCGTTTAACATTGCATAAAAGCTGGTCTAGCTTCGAGAATGTACATATAGTGTTTCTATAGAAAGCAAGTCATTCAGAAGTTATTTTCATATTCTTAAAAAATTCAAAGTTTGTGCACAATGGGCCATCAAAGTTAACAACGCACAGGTTGATTTTCTCGGTGCCACCACAATAGTGCCATTAAATTGCAGATGGCTGTGGAAATGTCGTAAGTCGACTCCAAAATTGGTATCACTACAGGCACAATGCGTCGTAAAACTATAGCTGTTGCTGCTGGCGTTGTAAACACGCTTAACTGACACCTGTGCCATATATTTGCTCTATCGACAGAGCACTTTATGGTTCTTGAAGAATCTGCGTTGAAGTGAAGGGGATTTTCATTATTTTCTAAAATCAGTTTTTTCTTTTAGTTTCCTTTGCTATGATTGCTTGTAGTTAGCTCTTTATTGAAGACTACACATGAGTTTTTGCATCTTTTCAACTTCCTCTATGACTTTGATCACGACGGACGGGCTGTAGTTCGTTGCCACAGATAAAACTTTTTGTCCTTTCGGAACGTAACACAGCATTTACATTTTCTGTCACTACTTCCCTGAAAAGAATTAATTGCTGTCGTGAAAAATGAAATTAGTACCTAGATTCAAATGTTCTGATGCGAACCCTTCCTGTGACGTAGTTTTTCTTGAAATGTAAGAGCAAGTCTAGGGAATTTGTTAGTATTCTCGTGAATTATCATGTACGAAATGCGTCCTCTGTATGCCGCCTGTTAACATTATTTCTTATTGTGCAACAATTGAAGTTTTTGCACGAATCTATGCAGCATATAATGCGATTATTTGAAACAGTTTTTCTTTCAGTATTACTCTGAACAGCTTGATTGGTTTTCACACCTAGTTTTTGAATTTAACATATTTTCCTATCATGTGGAAAGCAATAAAAAGCGTGACTTACTTGTCATCTTGTTATCTCACTCACATTCATTTCATAGCATACGCTAAGTATTTCTTTTACTGAACAAAGCATTTACTTTAGATTCCTTATTTTTTAAATCGGTGATTAACCAGCCTACCTCTCAACAGAATTATCTCTTTTTTTAGAGCCTCTTCTCTGGACTATTTATAGCAACCCTATTCCAATTACCTAGATGTTTTGCTCTTCAGCTTATTTCAGTTTCAGCTTGTGAGATCTCTGAATACTCTGAAACAGAGTATTTCTCTGTTTTCGTGAATTATTTCTCTCTACCTCAGGCTGAGAAAACACTCGAAGTTTTAGTTCACATCTATTAATTAGGAGAAATGTTTTTGTTAGAATAAATGCTGTTCAAGTTGAATACGGGAACACGTCAATTGTTAAATTCCCATCGTCATCCTCCAAAATCCCATGGAGGGCTCTCAGCCTTGGCTTAATTCAGACCTTTTGAAATGTAATGAACGAAACTTTTATCGCTTGAACAAGAAGTGATTGTTCGCCGCTCATTTCTTGTATTTCTCAGGACGACGAAGAACTCGTTAGAGACAATGCTTCTTGTAGCTTCGTCACAGTGCTTCATTACCCTCGTTTTTTCTCAAGAATATTCATGCTCTCATGTTCATCTCCCCAGAACTGTGCGCATGCTCCAGCTAACTCTCATTGCGAGCTTCATGGATTAATTCCATCACTTTTTGCCGTGGGCCGCCGGCGCCCGCCAGACCGTGACACGAGCTCACGTCTAATCCCGTCTTGGATAATGAAGTTAGTGCGTCATTGGTGTCCGTCATGATCCACTTGCTCCTGATTATTACCTTCAAATTTAACGACGGTGCGGACATAGGACGGCTTCTGTGCACGTTCTTGCCACGCATGTTTGGGCACATTAGGTGATAACTAATTTTACTGACCTTCAAGAACTCATTAGTTGAATAAACTTTCAAGTTTACGCGACGTTGATGACATGCCTGTTTTATGAACATTAGAAATTAACAAATATTTGTGGCAAGTGCTCTGCGCTCGGTATGGAGTAGTTTTTTCTGGGCAGAGTGTTGGCTGCCGAGTATGTACAAACTATAACTAATTTCATATCATTTTAAGCGTGGGAAGTATTTGCCAAAATTACGGCTAACACAGCATCGCAGCTTCGCCTTCCTTTCCTAATCGACTGCGTTTATCAGGACATGCGTGCTATTGCAACATCGATCAAACGTGACCATTTATTTCCTGCAGGAACATGACATGTGAACGTGTACTGCAGCGATGAGAGGCCTTGTCAGTCAAGTGTGAAGGACATTCCAATCAAAGCAAGGCCCAATCAAAGCAATCAATACATTCCTATCAAAGCAAGTAAGGTACTGAGGCATCGTATCTGAGTTCTTCAGATTGTAAATTATGGAACGAGGGCATTTTTATAAAAGGCTCACAGAGCTGGATTGGTTGAGAATCACTAGCTTGAAAATCCTAGGAGACAGCGAGCTACCGCCAGAAGTACTCCGATCTTAGGTGGTGTGTCGCAGTAGCGCTGTTAATGTAAATAAATAATAGTCAACATTCGTGGTTTCCCTTGCCTGGCGGTCAGTCACATATAACTGAAACACGTCGTATTCTTACATCTCAAACAACAAAATTATCATATGAAATCTAAATTGAGTGTAGTTTCATGATGTCTTTTATTCCATGACTAAATATTCGTAATTCTTGGGAATATACCAGCCAGTAAGATCATTGCTGGCGATTTTAAAGTTTACGGTTTAATTAGGAAAATTTACCCCCCCCCCAAATTAGCCCCATCAAGTCGGGTCATCAGCAAAGCGTTTTAATTATTTCTGAAAACTGACCTGCAAGGGCCGTACTTGGTACCCACAAGTGAAATAGCGAGTGCCGAATATACCGTTACTTCGTGTGATCGCGCGCTTCCGTAGAGTGGCAGTAACATTTATGTGTGCCTCTCTGTAGCCAGAAGTGGTGCGTTGTATCTAGTTCTAAGAGGGCTAGAACAGCCCACCTCCTGCTCGTGAAATGCAAGCACAATGGCGCACACTCCGCCTCTCTCCCAAGCTCCGTAATCCATTTACTTCCGTGCCACATTTCGTGCGGCGCTTTCCTGCCTCGCGGTGTTTTAGCGAGCGCCAGTTCCCATAAAACTGCGTCCAGCGTTTGCCAAGATTAACTTTAAATCTTTAATATTTTTTAGTTTAATTGGTCCGTGGCTTAGGTTCATATTCCAGCTTAAACATGTTACGCTTCATCGGCTGTGTTGATTCTCGTGAGCAGCTTAGGAGGTTTTGTAACTTAGCTGTTTTTTTTTTTTCATTGCATGACCGTACGTTTTCTCCCTAGTACAGTTTCCCATGCGCGAGTTACTTCTTATAGTTTTGTTAACAACTTTACATTATATTGTATTTTTCTATTCGTTTTCAAAATTTTCATGACAATGTGTTCATGCATGTAATTTATTTAATTTGAACAACATTAACTTGCGCAACTTTGCTCTCTATAATTTTATATTTTTGTACTATGTATTATTGAAAGTGCCGAAATTTTGTAACGTTGATTTCGTACCAAATCACACGCTGATAACAGTTCTCCGCGTTGCTTGAGTAGCTGCCAACGAATATTAAACATGTTGAATAAACACCTTTTCTTAATTACTAATCATGTTCTTTATCATGACTAAGTTCGACAATTTCCGAACCCCAACATCTACAGTATTGACTTAGTTCTGATTCGGTGCCCTGGCACTCTCATCCTCCTTTATGCTTCATTTTCTCTAACTCGATTCTGCCCTCTAACTCTCGACTTCCCGCCTCAAAGAGGTGCGCTCGAGACCTCGGTACCTGGAGGTCACCGTGGCGCTGAACGCTTTGTCAGCTTCAGCTGCCTTTCCTATGAGCCCGCCCACTCGATGCGCTGGGGTGGCATGTCCCTATTTCTGAGTGGAACTGGGGGCAAGGGGCCCAAATTCACTTGCCATTTCAAGTGAAGATGTTTTTTTCAGAGCTGCGTATCCTGTTTACCACGTGTTTCTCTCCGAAGTTTTGCTTGGCTTCTCGGACTAGTTTAGGTCATTTTTGATGAAATAAGAAAATAGGTGCCAATTGAAGCCATTAACACGCTCTCTACGTACGAATGCTCAACTTGCGCTATTCCATAAAAGGCGCCGAATTGGAATTCAGCGACACTTTCGGGTTTTGAAGTAAGACCTGCTTTTATAATTTTTGCACTCTTTTTCGGGTAAATATTTTAAAATTCCAAGTACGAGGAATTTCTGTAAACGCTATCAAATTGAGTGTTGGCACATGTAGACCATTACGCGACAGCGGGTGATTGGTACACTGATGTTCCGCTGCGTAGGGAACGTGTTGAACGATACTTCATCCCGTTGCATTTACTTGCGTTATTTCTTATACTTTTCACTCGTATCGTGTATTTTTCACGCTGATCAGTGAAAGAGAATAGTAGAGATATATGTAGTAAGGAACTACCGAGATAAAAGCTCGCAGAATAATCATGAATTTTCGATTCGTTTCTATTGAGTGTGTGGTGCTAGCTCAATTTTGCGTAAAATTCTTACAAGCCACATGTTGATGTTCATCTATTTTCTTCAAAGGCTCATACTAGTTGTGTGCTGAGTTTGTAACGCATTTCCTGTAACAAAATTTTCAATTCTGTAGAGTTGACACGTTGCCTACGTATTGGGCACCGGTGTGATCATCAACCACTGTTGCGCATTCGTTTGCCTATGCACAACGCTAATTTGCCCAACCCTCATTTATGAACTGTTAAAATAACTAAATACCATTAATCCGAGCAAGGGGAAAGAGCATGAATAATAAAAGAATGTCTTCCTTCAAAACGCGGAAGTGTCGCTGAATTTAAATCTGGTGCCCTCAATGGACCAACCTAACTAGAAGTATTCATATGTAGGGAACGTGTTATGAGTACTTTTCGTTGTTCGAGTTTTTAATTTTTTGAAAAGGTATCATTCTGGAAATTAATGACACTCAGCCTTATCGAACTATGCCCAGCATGGCGAAAAATGAATGCAAAATTGCGTCACACTCTCGCAAGAAGCTGAATCTCTTGGTGTTTGCGCTTCATTAGGAGCTCAGTGAATGAAATGATAAGGTTGAATTTACTTCAGGTTTTGGTAACCTGGTGCAGTGTGGGCATTAGTCTTTTAGACGAGGGGGGCCTTCTTCATTTCAAATTTGCAGACTTTCTTCGCGAATGTTCACTGCTTCCCGTCCCGATGTGCACTGGCTCTCACGCCCTTGTTAACCCCAGTTAAAGTTCAAATAATTCCTCGTTAGTCTCTGATTTAATGTCAAAGTGGTTGGTCGGCGTGGCTTTTCCATCAAATTATCATTTTTTATGGCAATGAGTGTCTGTTGCCGAGTTTCTAAACACTTAGTGTGAGTCGAATTTCCTGCTTGTGTAATTACCTATCAATTAATTGCCAAATACATCCATCACCTGATCCTGCATACTTCCATCGCGTTCAATATCTTTCTTAGTTGTTCGTACTCAATATTGATAGAATTTGTCAAAGTGGTTGAAGAGTACTCATGTCATTCTATGAAAATATTTTATTTTATTTTAGAGAGATTCGTTGTAATCGGAGATGCAAAATCAGATAACTTGAATGTGACCCACGGGGTAACGCAAGGCTCAGTCTTGGGGCCCCTCCTGTTCCCAATTTTCATAGATATAGTAAAATGCACCTCTTATTTTAATTTTATTATTTTTGCGGATGACAGTACCGTTTCATTGAGAATCTCTCTAAACGATATTGAAGAATCAACAGAACAAAATAATCAAGAACTAGGAAAAGTCTCTACGTGGCTAAAAGCCAATAAAATAGGCATCAATATAAGTAAAACAAAATACATTCTTTTCTCATAAAGGAAAAAAATTAAGCTCTCGCATATAACGATGGGAAATGGTATAATGGAACAAACTGATCACTCAAAGTTTCTGTGAATAATCCTTG
>VOMN01090162.1:0-23383 GCA_014899125.1 Orchestia grillus | reverse complement strand
TTGAAGTTAGGTACTAATCCACGAATCGTTTTCCACGTGTAGATTATGAGATATTTCTCCCTTCTTCGCTGGAGAGAATACAGTTGGGAGGAATTTCAGGCGTTCCCTGTAGTCCAGCCCTTGGACCTTAAATACAAAAGCACGAAGAATAAAAGGAAACAAATACAAAAGCACGATCTCACACACACTCTGGAAACAAATACAAAAGCACGACCTCACACAGAAAATTAATTCAAAAGCAGAACCTCACACACTCACAGGAACCAAATACAAGCGCACACCATCACAAACTACTACGAACACGACAACATGCGCTACCAACAAAACAAAAGCACAACACCCCACACAACAAACAAAACGCAAGCACAAGATCCCCTAGGGCCACACTACCACACCAACATAGATAACATTACGCAACTCTCATTCAATCGCGTGCGACACTCACATTTCGATGTTGCTGATATCCCTGGCGGCCCTGTACTTCTCAGCCAGGACCTTGTTGCTCGGAGGGTCCCCTTTAACTGGGGGGTCTGTTGAAGAGGCATCCTCCAGGAGGGCGTCCTTTGCTTCCTGTTCCTCTTGAGGATGAACTCGATCCCCAGGTTCCCTGGGAGGCACGGCGCCCCCCGGGGGTGGGGTGACGGTAGTCTCCGCTGACGTGTCCTGGTGGCGCGGGACGACCGTCCCCCCGTCGCCAGGCCCCGGACTGAGGGGCTCCTGCTCCTCGGTCTGCTCGGGCTCGATGCGGAGGCTGCCAGACGACAGCCATTTATGCATAATGGAATAGAACAAATCCTAGCAGTATCAAAAAAAATAGTTAGGTCTTTACAATTAAAAGGAAACGAGGAATTACGTGAGTGACAATCGTTAATGTTCAGGCGCAGGCCTCACACTAATAACACAATTGAATTTATCTAATTCTAAAAGAGACCTGCAAAGCGAAGGAAAATAATAAATTAAAAATGCACTCATCAGTAACTTGTCCAGTTACGGATTAAATACTTAGGATTGATACAGTAGATTACACATTCAAAGTAATTAAATCTATTTGCCCCAGCCCAATTCCATGTACGCCGTTTTAACAGCAGCAGATAACACGCGGCGCTGGGAGACGCGGCAGCCACCGGGGGATGTGGCAGCCACCGGGGGATGTGGCAGCCACCGGGGCCCTGCTGCCCCATCCTGCACCTCCCCGTGGCAGGGCCCCGTACCTCCCCCGCAAGGCAGTCATGCATTTCAATTGTCCCTGAAATTACAGCACTTGCCTCCTTGCAGCGACTGGACAACACAGTCGCACGACGCGACCTAAAATTCTCACGCAAGCGTCGTCGGAAGAAGAAATGAGCACATTCTGGTATGCGAGCTCTGTGTAATCCTGAGGTTAACTTACTAATATTACACGAACACTCAATGTCGGAACATGTCGAAATTTTTGTAGTCCTCAACATGAAAATTTCAGTTCAATTCAACAATTAAATCTAACGTTGAGCTACACTAGGTTTAGAAGCAAGCTAACCTTCGGCGCGCTGCCCATAAGACATCCTGACTTTCAGCTAGTCAGTCTAATTTCAATCGGGGCTTAGTCCTCAGCTTGCGCTCAGCAGATCTCGTGCATCAGGAGTGACGGTGCGCTGCACAGGGCAGCTCGGTCTCTGATTCCCAGCATATCGTGTCATACGGACGATGGCTACCGTACATCGATCAGCATTGAGATTTCCTGACAATACGGCAGGCAATTGTCCAGCTAGGACATGAGCCGCAGTGGGAGGTCAGTAGGGAGACATGAGCCGCTGCAGGATGGCACAACGAGACATGAGCCGCTGCAGGATGGGACTAGGAGGCATGAGCCGAGGATGGCACAACGAGACATGAGCCGCTGCAGGATGGCACCAGAACACGAGTGAACAAATGAGTGTCGAGCAGCCCCTGCAGTGTGTCCGAACAAACGTCGAAATGCTGCTGAAAATAATCGGGTCAGTTTTACGCCCTCATTATTCCAGTTACCCAACTGGGCAATCACACTTTTATTGTCGTATTGTGCGGCAGCGTTCAGCCCGTGGGAAAAAAAGCGGATTGTCTAGACGGTGATTACTACCGCAGTATATTCAGTACTTCGAACAGGCCCCATACATTCTTTTTCCAATGGCTTATCACCTCTGAAGTAATCTTTACATTTTCCAACATAACAGTGTTAAAGACAACAGAGTTACAATGAAATAATGATACAGAGTAACTTTGAACATTAATTTTTTCTACAGCAGTTTGATTACGTAGAGGCAAACGACCTAGCGCAGGGCTCAATACACTCTAGCTAGGTACAAGTGAGCCTAGGTTTGTTTAGACGTGACTTTTTCACCACGAACGCGGTGAATCACGGTAAATCACGCGGGTAGCTGGGCGGTCGCTCCTTGCCCCGCAAGAACAAGTGAACGCGTTTGTGCCCAACTTGCATAGTCAAATTGGGATGAGTGAACTAGTTAAAATTTTGATTACCACTCATTTTGATTTTGATTGTGGTTTTTTTTATTGTGGCGCACGCCGCGCGTGCGCCACATGTAGTCAGGCGATCATCTAACCTCACGAACCAAAGGGGCTAACACATAGGAATACAATTTTTTAAGTGTTCATGAAATCTTTCATTACTCGAATAAGCTAGTTCAAATTAGAAAGAAAATGAAAATGAAAATTAAATTTGTGAAAACAACAGCCATCATTTTCACAGTCACAACCGAGATATTCGTCAACATGAAATTTTACCTATATGAAATATCGAATTCAAAGTGTTAAAGAAAAACAGCTTGAAATTAGTTTACTCGTGCTTCCTAGATCTCTCTCGTGATCTGGATTAGATTAGGCTAGTAGTTTAAAGCTCCTCACCCTCATGAAATGTGATCCAAAGACAGAGTAAAGAAGGGATTATTTAGTACTGACTTTTGAAAAAGTGTAGTATGCACAGATGCGTTCCCACGCAAGTTTCCCTGTGTGTAGAAACAGCAAGCTAAAAAATAAGAGAACAAATATAAAGAGTAATCACAGAACATGGCATGAAATTGGAAAGAAGCAAAGTGGGCACGAAAGATAGAAGTTCCGAAGGCCTAACTAACAGTATCCCTCTGGGAACGCTAGACCCCCTAGCATAAGACAGACAAACCTAACCCCATTATCTACGACCTATCCTATGCCCCTTGAGGGAGATGAGCGAAGTGCGTAAGTGAAAAACGAACGCCCGTCATCAGAACTGTGCTAAAAATCTCCATACATTACATAAGCGTCCTCGAGCTCGTTAAAACTTACAATCATCAAGTAGCTTCATATCCGTTAAACGATTGAGATATCGATTCGACTCACGCGATTCTCAGTATGATTTGCATACACGTGCTGTGGGCACAGCTGCGGTGCGCAGTTGTTCCAGTTGAATTACAAAAAACTTGACATAATGAACGGTTTTCAAGAGGAAGTTCCACACGAGGGCACATCGTGCTGTTAACATGTCAGCGCAGCCCAGCCTGTGATGCGTACAAGCGCGCCAGAGCTGGCCTACTTGGAAAACCTCCCTCGCCTATTGCGCTTCAATGAACCCACTTAAAATGAAGCCATTTCATAAGATAGATTACTGCAACTTCGGTTAAAGTTCCGAAGATATTACTTTAATAAATTCACCCTAACATTCACCGTTTTGATAGTTTCAAAAATATTAAGAGCAATATACCAAAATTCGATATACTGAACGGTTATACTCGTGATACCGTTAATCATACAATCCATAATTACCAACGTAACAAAACTCCAATGTCAACGTGCTATAATTATTCCCGTCAACTTATCAAAATTAACGATCAACTATAGAATTCTTCTCCAGCACCCAATACGGACACTCAAGGCGCAGAGTACAAGGCTCTCCCTGCTCTGAAGAGACATTTGATGACCTGCGCTAAACGCATGTTCACAACCACTCGTGTTTCTAATCTTTGTGACTAAAAATCAAGAATGCCTCGTTATAATCATAATAATCATATTTTTTTACCTAAAAATGCGACAGCCTATGCTTGCTCCCGTCCAGTCTATTCAACACGACCGAGTGAAGCATTCCAACGTACGGCCCACTGGAGCATGTGTTACCCACACCGACGACCTCCAGGCGCCCTCCAGCAGCCGATGATTGAAGGGTGAGAGGAAACCTCGGTGGTGCGCGTCCTGATCGCGCCGGCAGGGCGATGTACCATGTCACGCCGAAGGCCGCGCCACAAAGTCCTATCAAGTGTCAGTCCACTTGCAACTCAAGCCGCACTGCTTCATGGAACTATAGTGTTAATTCGTACATCGAGTGAAAGCTCAAACGTTCGATCAATTGCAATCACCACATAGTAATGCATACCTTCTCAACACATTACCCTGCGATGAATTCAATCGTAATATCGTTAGGAGGAAGGCAACCGAATACACTCATTAGGGGTGAACATTTAAAACCCACGTTCATCTTTCAACTTTGTTAGTGCTGCATGTAACTCGTATTTTATGCAGCTATGAAACTCGACTACGCTAAAAACTGAATTTAGATTCAATTCTGCATGAAAACTGTTGAATGTGGCCCCTTCCAACGCAATGCTGGTCTTTGCCACGCCACATCACGGGTCACGACGATGGAGCGAGCAAGTTACTTCAAACGAATAAACATCAAAAAACAAAATTACCTAAAATTGAAAACTAGAATGACTACTTCGCAAAGATTGATGTATTGATTGCGCAATTTAAAAATAAGTTTCGATATGTTTCACTCACGTTTCCAGTGACAAATCATTCAAAACTCAGTGACGAGAAATGAAGGCAAGTTTTTCACAAAAAATGAACTAAAACACACGTTTTGCTAAAGTATGGCAAGTAGAATGGTAGGATGGGTTGCCGCTGCGGTTGCCAAGTCCCTAAGGACGACTGACCAGGACAAGCACTACCACTCGACATCCCACCGAGCAGTAGATCTTGTGCTCCCCATTTGTGATTATCTCTATGGAATTTTAAAACAAACACAGACTCTTCAACAATTCAGAACGCGTGACCCATTTCATACTCGCATATCGTCGTTTCCTTTACCAAAGTCATACCTACAGTTTAGCCGGCTCGTTTTCCCGTGTCTTATATCTACATTCTAGCCGTCTCGTTTTTCCATGTCATATCTGTATTTTAGCCATCTCGTTTTCCCATGTCATATATAAATATTTTATGTCTCATTTTTCCTTGCCACATCTAGATGCTAGTCGTAAAATGTTCGCCACCGAACAGCCCGCCCGCCTGTCCTGATAATGATGCGTGGGACTACACCTGTGACAAGTACTATGAAGGTCACACATTATGCAGAATCCAAAAAATAGACTTTCCATCCAATGGACGAGATAGCAGCAGAACATTTCCATAAAATGGACAAGATAGCAGCAGAACATTTCCATAAAATGGACAAGATAGCAGCAGGACATTTCCATAAAATGGACAAGATAGCAGCAGGACATTTCCATAAAATGGACAAGATAGCAGCAGGACATTTCCATAAAATGGACAAGATAGCAGCAGGACATTTCCATAAAATGGACAAGATAGCAGCAGGACATTTCCATAAAATGGACAAGATAGCAGCAGGACATTTCCATAAAATGGACAAGATAGCAGCAGGACATTTCCATAAAATGGACAAGATAGCAGCAGGACATTTCCATCCAATGGACGAGATAGCAGCAGGACATTTCCAGTCAATGGACGAGATAACAGCAGGACATTTCCATTCAATGGACGAGATAGCAGCAGGACATTACCAGTCAATGGACGAGATAGCAGCAGGGCATTACCAGTCAATGGACGAGATAACAGCAGGGCATTACCAGTCAATGGACGAGATAACAGCACGACTTTTCCAGTCAATGGACGAGATAGCAGTGAAACATTACCAGTCAATGGACGAGATAGCAGTGAAACATTACCAGTCAATGGAAGAGATAGCAGTGAAACATTACCAGTGAAACATTACCAGTGAATAAAAAAAAAACATAGAACATTTTCAGTCATTGGACGAAATATGAATAGATAATCTAGACGGATAACAGAAAAAAATCATTAGGAAAACTTCAAACTTATTTTCGATACACTTAGGTAATGACTCAATACAACAAAAAATCTTACACGATAGGGAGTAACAGCGACGTCCTGTGTGCCCTCAGTCGTCACTACTGCGGTTACAGTCGGGACTGACCTTACGGCATACAACAGTAAAATGTGAAGTTCCTCAAAGAATTAACTGCCTGTAAGCATTATCGTACACGTATATAATGGAAATGCAATGCACGGACGTAACGTTTGAAGCCCAACGTATTTATGAAGCTGCCATACCTTGGAGTCACTCCAGCTGATTAGGTTCAACTTGTGAGCTCAGCAGAATGACCGAGCAATTCACAGCGAGAATTTCAGTGTTGTATCCCCTTAAGGTCCGCTGACCGTGTGTGCTTACATTTTATTTATTTCGAAATAGTAGATATATTAATGAGCGGATAGGGCCTGACGATAATATTGTGTGCCAGTACAATTTAGCAAAAAGTTCGCACGCTAGCAAGCCTTCGCAATGAGGTAGTAAGCTAGTAAAACTTGGCAGTAAGTTCGTGAGCTAGTTCGGCTTAGCAACAAGTTTATGTGCTAAAAGCACTTGACCATAAGTTCTTGTGATAATTTGACTAAGCAGCATAGTTGCGAGTTATTATAAATAAGCAAAAGATTAACGTATAAATAGGACTGACTTAGCCATGGGGTGGTATGTCATTATCATTAGTTTGACGCTTCCTAGCCATGCGAAATGCGATCTAAATACAGCGAAAAAATGACCATTTAATATAGACTAATGAGAACGGGAACCTATAAACAAGGTATATTCACACACAAGATCCCCTGCGCATTGAAACAAGTTAAGAATAAAGAGCGAGATAAGACAAGAAAGAGATAGCAACGAAGGTGTGAAAAATGAACGCAACACGGCACGAAAGATAGAAGTCCTGAAGGCCTACATATAGCTGGGGTAACCTAACATTGCCATCCCTTTCTATGGGACGCCAGTCCCCATACAATACAATAGACAATCTCAAATATCCGAACACTGCCTATCGTATGCCCCCCTGAAGGGAGGGGGGGGCAGGAGGGGGGAGTGAAATAAGCCAAAACAACTCAAGCTCATCGCGTCTGATACAGTTCATTAATGAGCTTTTTGAAGCCAGGTAGTAGCCCATTAGGTAAAATGCAACGATTTTTTATTCATCTACAAAAGATAGAATTTAATTTCAAGGACACACTTCCAAAAAGATTAGAACGATTACTGGTCACTGATACATCATAGACCAGGGCCACACCTGTGACGCGACTTGCCCCAGTAACAGTTGGCATAGCAACTAAGTTGGACAGGTTGGCGACGATGCACAAATGTTCCACAAATTTCTACGTCAGTGCAGTACCTGACACTACAACTGTGAAGGTCGCTCGCGAGGCCTTCCACGCATTGAAACGACAACGTAACTGGCGCGACAACGTAACTGGCGCGACAACGTAACTGGCGCGACAAAGTAACTGGCGCGACAAAGTAACTGGCGCGACAAAGTAACTGGCGCGACAAAGTAACTGGCACGACAGAGCACCTTCAACATCGCTCACGATTCATTACATATAAAACTACAGTAAAAGTAACATGCAAGTAAAAGAAGTAACCAAAAAAAACACAAATTATTTCTCGGCTACTTAAAGACTACGGGCGCAACTCCGGCAGACTCCGATCACTTCATCAAACTCGGGAGCAAATATTTTACTCAAGGCAACGGGATCAACGCTACTCCCTTTGTCAGCCACTACCGTTGTTATAAAAAAGACGCTGCTGGGGCGAGTGCTTCAAGAAAAATTTTCACAAGTACAACTAGTTAAAAGTATTACCGAGTCGTTGCGATGGTAATTGATTACTACGGAGTTCTCCTGACCGTGTGACAGCTACTCCGAGTCTCTTACAGCCGCTTATAAGCTCGTGAACTTCTCAGGCTCGTAATGCTGACAAATTTGGCTCGCTGGTTTGAGACTCGAGCACCAAGCCTGCTGCACTTCGAAACCAGAGCATTAAGTTAGCTTTTCAATAAAAATTATCTCACGTTTTTAATAATATACTCATTAAATTCTTAATAGTTGCATGGAGATGTAATTTGATTATCAGTTACTTTCAAACTCCCTATCTACCTGAAACATGTACCGAAGAATGCGAAGAGAAAGGAATATTTATTTATTACACCCTTCACTCAAGGTCTACAGAGAAAACAGGGATTTTATGCGCACAGAATCCCCTAAGTATAAAAATAGCCCGTTAAGAATGAGGAGAAAGGAAAGACTAAAGGAGATAGCGAAGATGTGAAAAATGAAAGAAGCAAAGTGGGTACGAAAGGTCGAAGTCCCGAAGGCCTATCTATAGCCGAGGAAACTCAACAGTGTCTCCTCTGGGGACGCCAGCTTCACAGTATATGATAGGCAAATTTAACTAACCCACCCCTATTGCCTATGCTGTGCCTCCTCAAGGGATTAGTACCATGAAATATGTCATATATCAGAAAGTTATTAGAATAGAAACAACGGTTCTTCATTTCCATGCCCAACACATAGGTAAAATTAACAAATGAGGAGAACACTTGACAATTTCGCGTTCTTTGGTAAAGATTAAACAAATAAGGATAATTCAGATTCTTTTTGATTATTTTTATGAAATCTCAGGGGCATAGGGTTAGGTTAGAAAGGTTTATCTATCCTACACAATGGGGACTAGCATCCCTAGGGGAACATTGTTAGGTTACCTCAGTTTTAGCTAGGCCTTCGGAACTTTCATCTTTCGTGCCCACTTTGCTTCTTGCTACTTTCATGCTTTCTTCACTGATGACTATTTTTTCTTCCTCTACCGTCTTGACTTATTTCAATGAGCAGGGGATCTTGTGTGGGAACACACCTTATCCATAGATTCCCCGTTCTCCTAAGTCCATACTTAATGGTCCCTTCTCTTTTGGGGTGAAATAGTCAAATAGTCAGTTACTAAAGTGCTGCTATCATTTATACTTTCTACTACTTCTACGACAACTACTATTACTATCCTTTTGCAAGTCAGTTGCGTTGCAAGCGTCACTAGAGCGCATGTAAAGTATCTCGAGCGAGACAGCGCGCACACTCGTGCTGGACTAGCCTTGAAGTTCTCAATTATGTTGCGGGTACATGCGGGTACTTGAGGGTCAATTAGGTTGCGGGTACATGCGGGTACTTGAGGGTCAATTAGGTTGCGGGTACTTGCGGGTACTTGAGGGTCAATTAGGTTTCGAGTACTTGCACCAACTGCGGAGAGGATATGCACACTTGTGCTATCACGGCGCGAGCATTGGCTCAACATTTCGGAGACTAAAAATTATCTCGTGGCCGGATTTGAATGCGAGTATCGGTAACCATAGTTTTTCCTTTTTAGTATAGAGCATTGGTTCAATATTTTTACCGAATAAAATTAACGTATGAATTTGTTATTTAATTTTACTCTTATTAGTTACGGTAACGAATTGTAAGACATATAACAAATAATTTATTAGTAGTCCTATGGGAGAAGCAATTTTTTTGCAGCACCCTTTAAATGTATCGGCCCAAATAAAAGCCTCGGCAATATTCTTGTACTCACAATACTCGCCTTTTTTGTACAAAAATATTTAAATAGTGAGAAGCCTTTTACTAAGACAGAAAATTGAATACTAGAATAAATAGAAAAAGTATCTGATACACTACTCGTGCAAGACGTACGTGATGCAGAACACCTGTGTCTCTTTCCGGAGATGAAGAAGTAATGCGTAAAAAATAAGCGAAAGGTCTCTCCTTACTGCACAACAACAGCCTCTTGCAACAAACGCTGCTCGTGCTGCAGCGGGCAGCTGGGGCTGCAGTGGGCAGCTGGGGCTGGCTACAGTGGGCAGCTGGGGCTGCAGTGGGCAGCTGGGGCTGCAGTGGGCAGCTGGGGCTGCAGCGGGCAGCTGGGGCTGCAGTGGGCAGCTGGGGCGGCAGTGGGCAGCTGGGGCTGCACCAAGAAGAGCTAATTTCACACTGACAAGGACAGGCCCCATCATTGCAACCCTCCGCAATACGGCCAGAAATTTTACTTAAGGTATCCAGAGAAAAGACATCCTGCTTCGAAGTATACCTTAGATCGTCCTGTCGAGTACTGCGGTACATTCCTATATTACAAGTCTAAAGTTTGGACTCACCACTGGTTTTTCTTGTTTGGCATACGAGTATACTACTTGAACTATGAGTACAACTTAGCCATACTTCATTTTCAATCACACTAGAACCATTAAAAATTACCGTACATGAAGCCTGACTACCTACATTTGCAATCGTTTGACATCGAATTTCAACGAGTTTGAAGAACAGCGTCGGACTTCGCTGCCGCACCGCCCTGCTGGCCGCTACGAACGGCTCTTGGTGCGCAGTACGAAGTGACTTGTGCGGATGATGGCAAGAAGAAATTGTAAGACATGTTGTTTTTTAAAAGCTTCATTCCATTAAACAGCATAATGATTTCGGGGATTGAACGAGTCAAAATACATTTAGAATATAGCTTTACGAAATTCGATGTGGTCGGTCCGACTACGGCAGAAGGCATAAAAACACAGCTGTGCAAACAATGAAGAGGAACGTCCTTTCATGACAAATTCTTCCTGAATTTTCATATTGTATAATAATAATTAATGGTTCTATTGCTCACAATTAGTATTATCACAAAAATAAATACTTCTACCTTTACTCAATAATTTTGACCGAAGTAATAATAACTACTTGTACTATTTCTCAACATACCTTTTTCACCACTGAAGTAATAATTATTCCTACAATTAACCGACATATACGCCGGTATGTAAATATAAGTATTTTCCTCATTGAAGCAATAACAGCCTCTCCTACTGTTGCGGATGCACTTACATCATTGCTGATGTACATCATTGCTGATGTACATCATTGTGGTTTCAAATCGCTGAACACAGGCGATCTACATACAATTCTTATGAACAAGTACTTCAATGAACAACTACAGTAAGGATGGAATGCAATCAGAAGCTGACCTGCCATCCCTAGAAGTAATACGCCAGGGAAATGACCCACAGGAGTAAGTGCAGGAAATTTGTCTGAAGGAAATTCTAGCATCATTCAAAAAGGCGTCGTAAAATTATGAACCACTGCCAAGAACGTCTCTCAAGAAATTCATCAGACTAAGCACGGAAGTTTTAATTTGGACATGTGACTACCCTGATGGCAAAGCTGTAATAATACATAGGGTGTTAGGGAAAAAGAGGTACAACATTTCACACCCACCAGAGAGTGGCAAACTAAGCATTTTCACCTTCATGAAATTTTATGAAAAAAATTGTTTACAGAGACATTAGTTTTTTAATGTTTGAAAAGAGAAAACTTGAAAACAAAATTGCCCATAAATAATTTATTTATAAATTCACTAACAAAAATTGTTCGAAGTTTTCACCACTCGCATCGATTTTTGGGGACCCATGAAAAGCCTGGTTTATTCAACACCTGTGGAATCAGAGGAAGAACTCGTGTCAAGAACTGCAGCGACTTCTGGCGATATTTTTGAAATGCCAGGCCTTTTACACAAAATCCGGTAGTCCTTAGGTCGAAGATATTATCGGTGCATCGATGTGGATGGTGGATATTTTGAACAATTTCTGCAAAGTAAATGTATCGATAAAATATTTTTGGGGAATTTAGTTTACAAATTCCCTCCTTCCAAACATTAAACTGCTAATATCTCAAAAAAGCAAACATAATTCGCAGTTTCATAAAGGAATAAGTATTAAGTTTGCCTTTTTGCTAGATGTGAAATTTCGTATCTCTTTTTCCCCTAACACCCTGTATATATATCTAACTTTATATTGAAATGAAAAAGATATTCACTTGCTTGACTTCTGTTGCCAATGCTCAAGACAAATAAAAATATTTCGCACCTTATTTCAATTCAATTCACAACATTCTTCTAACCGCCGTCAATATTACGCGTAAAAATACGAAAATAAATCCCCAGTTCCAACTGTGCCGAGGGAGGTGTAGACGAGCGCTCGAGATGCAAGTCCCATCGAGTAGCCTTAATGCGGCAGTTGTGAATTCTCGACCTTGAAGAAAACAACCGGCAAGGTCGAGAGACCAACAGGCGACTGGCGGGGTGCATCTACCATGCAGCAGCATCTGCTAGTGCAGATCCCGCATTGTGTGATACACTTCAGCGCGAGATTCACGGATTAGAAGATGATAAAGAAGAAATTCAACTAAACGAAGAATACTAGGAACAGAGCAAGCATGTGAAATGACCTAAGACCCTACCAAAAATCGAAGCAGCAACAAAAAATAGTGCTTGTGCATGAGGCGTACAGAGAACGACAAAATTGACGAAACCATCATTAAGAACAAGCATTCAAGTCACAAGATACGGCCACAACAGCTGCTGCTACAGACACCTGGCGATATACATGCTTCTAAAAAGTCAACGTCGATGTCAGGGTCACTCGCCCCGAATGCATGCTTCCCTTTATGCCCCAGTAAACCTAACTTTACTGCAACGCGTTGCAAACCACACTATTAATGATACGAAAGACATGAATTTGACGAATGTGGAAGATACGCTCGGTTGAAAGAAAAATTAGCACTTGTACTGGTGGCAACACGACCACTTGAAATAAAATAAAAGAACCGTGAGGGATATGAAACATCACAAAACCGATCTTAAATGAGCTGAGAGTGTTCACAAATGGACACGAAAGCTATTTCTATTCAACAAACTTTTCGCAAGAAAAACACTCCAGTATGATAAAAGCAAGCAGCGGGATAGTTTTCAAGTCATTTCCACATGTTGAAGATAATCCAACGTCAAAAATTATACACAGTAAACCAAATATTCTTCTGTCAATACGAGACGAAATAAAATAGTCTCATCTCTGGTATCGTCCTACCTCACCTTATTGTACCTCACAGTCCCCCAACATCAGAGCCCATCTCTAGTCCTTTGTTCGAGAGCCTGCAAGTTGGCATGGGGAACTCGAGACGCCGCCGCGACCCACAAGGTTTATAGTATTACTCAGTATCATAACAACAATGGTAACGAAAATCGTTTCCAACTAATACGGGACTATATTAGGCCACACAGTACGTACTACTGATAACGAATTTTTTCAAGTGCTTTGTTACATAATTCAACATCAGAAAACTGAAAACCTTAATAAGAGCCCTGCACACTTAGATAAGGTGTACGAAAGAACACTAACAATTGAGGTTGGAATAATAAGTAGATTATAGCACAGCTATAATTCTAGAAATACTAGAAAAATTCATTACCATTCAAAGAACAAAGTGACCTAAAAAGAAGCATAAAATTATCAGAAATAAGGAAGCAATAAAACAAAATTGTTATTCCCAAATCAGTCACATACAAAGCATGGAACACCGTTCGATTTTCAATTAGTAAATAACCTTTATTAATTCCAACACGTTTTGCCGTTGGGTTTTAAATGCCTTACAACTACTGGTGTGGTGGGGGATGTGAGGAACGTGTGGTTTAAACTTCCTTTCCAAGGGAAGTACTCCGCAGTCACGTGACTACAACCTATAAAATAAGAGTATACTTCAATAGTTGTGATTCTTCATTCACTGGCCTATCGTAGAGAGTAGAGGGCACGTTAGCTAAATATGAACGAAAAACGTCGTGTGATTCTTTGCACGTACCTGATACCACTATAACGTTATAATTGAAAAGTAAGCAACAAAATGAGGGGAAAAAGAGTTGAACTTCTTTTGAATTATACAGAATTAAACACTGAAAATTTGAATTTGAGTTTTGGTACGTTAAAACTTCAATGGATTAGTAATCTCTACTGCTTACAAAACACGTGTTACCGGTGTCATGTGAGTTTCACAGATGTACTGTACAAACTTGTGTCGTTTGAAAGAGGGAGAAGATTATTTATTTCGATGGAAGTAACACGTCTTTAGGTAAATAGCATTTTTAATCAATACGAATATAATGATGTAATAAAATTAAAATCACTTTGATACTACAGACTTTGACTTGAATATGGTTGCTGATCGCTTACTGCGATATGATAGAAGTTAAAAACTTAACTTATAGTACAAATACGTGGGATATTTCGTCATGCACGGTAACATCGCAAGTTGCACGTAATGGAAAACTCCAAGCCGAGAACAGAGTTCAACAAGTGACCAAGTACCCATATAAAGTGAAACTGCGATGTCTTAAAGTAGAGTTATGGTTCAGTAAAATAGCAACAATTTTACATCTCGCGATCGTCGCGAAACATTAGGAAACGTTGATACGGTTTAGTACTGATACCATTATACCAGATAACAGAAAATAATTGAAACATAAATGGTTGTAAATTTCAACATAAAGTCCATACATCGATAAAATTATTAGCACAGAGGCATCGATAATCTAAAATAGAGGGGTAGTATAGCACGAATTTTACGGTTCTACGTCTAATAGCCATCGCACGACACTATGTAACAACCACTAGAGCTTAGCACTCTGTAAGGCAGTTAAAGTGAAAGTGAAATTATATATTTTTGATGCAGCGGTTCGGAAGTTGATACAATGTTGTGTTTATTACCAAACGTAAACATCTCTACGTCAATGACCGTGAAAACCGTTTTCAGAGCTACATTTGTAGCCGAGTAATCCGTTCTGATCATCGAGTGAACGCACAGTAAAACAGCTATCAACCAGCAAAAACTCCGATCACACGCTTCACGCATAACAGGGAAATTTTGTTTCTAAAATTAGTTCAATGCGAACGTTTGATGAACTCGTTTTGTACTCGACAATTAGGAGTTAGCTCATGGCTTTCCAACGCCCAGCCAGCACTGCGCTGGTCTCGCATGCAGTCACCGAGAGCACGCGTCACTGTGACAGATTTACACCACTTCACGACGCTATGAAAAAGAAAAAGTTGACTAGCCACTCACATTTTGTGCATGAAAAAGCTAATTATTATAATTTAACTGCTCACAAATGAATGTTACAACTCTTCGTATAGTCTGACGCCAACTCGTCAAACTTATATGTAACTTGCACCGTGCAAGTTTTTGTGCACCTTAGTAGTTGCCGAACAATAAGTTAAACTTATTTTACAACGTATGGAATTAATCTGTACTCCTGGCTTCAAGCCCTTTGAAATAAGATTACCGTTAAGAATCAATGGAGTTTCAGAGATACATGAGCAATGCACCCAACGTACTTTGTATATCGTTTATTTCCCTTGGGTCAATGAACGCAGTGTCGCTTTCCACTCAGTTTGGAATCTTTCCTTAAAAAAATTAGCAGCGAGTTTTTAATAATCTAAATACAAGCAAAACGATGCACACTACATATCATAGACTTGCGTTAATGTCTATTACAATATATAGTCCTTGTCTCAGAAATATGATATAAATCAGAGAAACTTCAAACCAAGCCCTGCGTCTATTTTGATCCAACCGTGTTACGGCGGCAACAATTTTTTGACATAATAACCTTAAGAACGGAAGTCACCATGGTTACGTAATTATTCCTCAGCATTGGAATGGAACAATAATCATAATTTGAACCGCTGAAACTATGGGGAACTGGATGCAGTCCGAGCGAGCTACTGGGAAATGTTTTTGTACCCTCAGAAGAACAAACGATACAGTATTTACCCCCAAATACTACAATAAAGAAGCACAGAAGTTTGAGATAAGCACCAAATATTACACCCTGATGCATAAAGCAAAATCAGTTCCTTTTAAACAAGCGCTCACAGACTAACACAACCACTGCACATGGATACCGCATAATTGAAACGAAACTCCGCACTTCGTCACTTCTCCGACTACACTGAAGTGTGAGTCAGTTTCAGACTTTCAGACCGGGTTGCCAATACAGTCGCCAGCCAGGCATCCTACGACAACTCAACTTATTACCCTAATCTTACGAGTAATTTACCCTGATATTTACCCGGGCTTCATCTCCTTGGATTCTATTCCTGCGTGAAACAAGTTTTCGATACTTCTTCATATTAGATGTATATCCATCCAATTTCTCGCCTTTTGCTTACCTTGCAATATTTTTACATATATCAGACGATCTTATTTCTACGTGTTGGGTAAATTGAGAAAATCCTCAAAAAATATATAAAAATCCCATTGCAGTTCATACGTGGCACGTCAACAAACGTGGATTACTATTCATTGTGTATTACATTAACCTTTAACAAAATTTTTACTTAGCAGCCTGGAGCTTTTAAAGCATACGAAGGGAATAAGAATAAGAGTTTAATTTCCATCGTGGAATTTCGCGCTACCGGATTGTCGATAAGTCTCGGTCGTTGATTTCAGACTTGCCGGAACGTTCGGTATCGCTGAGGCAAGCATTTTAAAGTAAGTGGTCCTCGATATTTCTTGTTGTGGTCAGACGTGATATACTTAAATTAGGTTGATGTAAACTTAAAATTTTGTCGAAAGCATTCCTGTGTGAGTCTGTGGGGGTGTATGGGAAGTCATTGTAAAGTTAAGAGTAGGAATTCAAAAAAATAGTAACATATTTCATGACAAATATAACCTGCTAGTTCACTTACAGACTTATACGTAAGTAATTGCAAGCATTAGATTATACGCGCAATAAGAAATTATAAACAAATTGTATACAACATAAATTTGTCTAATTATGCTCAACTGTACGACACTGTCATTATATTCTACATGATGCTGGCCACCATTCTCATATTAATATGGACACCATAATTCTGCTAACGTAAATATTTCATAAAAACACAGTACAACACTGTACAGTATTGATGAAGATGCTATGTATTTCTCCATTTATAGAGGGTGGACCAAAAGGCCCTTTAACATTAAACATGTATGATGCGAAAACTATTGAAAATACAAAGTTCTAGTGATTGTGATTTTAAAATAATGCTGGAATTTTTTTGATAGAGGGTGACGAAAATATGACTTACGGATTCCACAACGACATCATTTAGAAGCCCCAGAAAACTAATAAATACGCAATGGAAGAAAGAGCAGCTATTGTGGGGTAACTTTCAAAACAACGGATCTTTAGTTGGAGTAGGGACAAATTTCATAAGAAGATTTAACACGAGTCCATCTAAAGTCTAAACCGTGTATTCTTGCTCTGGTAGCTCAATTCTATCATACGAGATCTGTTTCACTGATGAAGGTTGAACTGGAAGACCAAAATCACCTCGCCGTGAAGAATTTCTTGGCTACCTCGATCCCTGAATTGAACTCCTCCATATTTTATCTTACGAGATATCTAAGGAATATTGTTTTGTTAATATTCCGAATAATCTCAAGAGCTCGAGAAAAATATAATTGAAGAAAATTGCAACATTTTCACCAGATATTCTGAGAAGTGTGATACAAAATACACATCGAAGAAATCATTTGTGCCTGGATAATAATTGTAGACATTTAAAAGAAATTATTTTCGAATAAAAACTTCCAGTATTTTTCGTTCATTTGCAATCTACTAAAACTTTTGCATCCTTTATAGTTTCCCAGTCAAATATTGTTTAAGATGGTCAAGTTACTTTCAGGCCACCGTATGCACATTTGAATTTAACAGCGCCCACAGAGAGTTGCATTAGATCGCTGAATTTAACTCCTCGATCACTTTCATACGATTATGAATACTGCAATATTCTAGTAATCAATTCTATGTCAAAGTAATAATAAAGCCTATTTTACTGATATTACCCTTTTCATCATTAATTAATATATAGTGTAAATGGTTCATAAAGCAACGAAAAAAATAACCCACATTTACATTGTATAATGGGAATTTTTTCTGAAAGGAATCGTCAATATCCTCGTCTAGAAGCAAGCAGAGAATTTCACAGGGATGAAAGCTTAGGAGTATTCACTGGAAGAATCATGAAAGAACTTTCGAACATGACTCTCGCATTAGAAGTCGTGTAACGTACATTTTCACATAAATACGTTGTCCTAATAAGTGAATTAGACGCTTTTATAAAGACATCATGAATGATGGCTTCAATAATTTTCATCAAGTCTAGCCTTTCCAATTTATAATCTTTATTAACCAGGAAACAAGCAGACATAGCTAGGTAACTATTTTTATTTCAAGAATGTATGAATAGCTTTCAATCGCCGCATCCACGATGTTGAATAATGTTTGTGTTTTTCGACCCGTTGAAAGCTATAGATATTTACTGTAAAATGACTAAGACTTCGAGAAGCATGGTGATATTCCATTTATTTGACCAACTATTGAGTTACTGAAATATAGAGTGTGTATTTTACAGTGTTACTCAGATTTATAACAGAAGGGTTTTTAGGCCCCTGGGGTAAAAATGAGCAGGAGTTTTTGGTCAAATAGAGTTGCCCTAATTTAGAGTAGTTACCCTAAAAGAGGAACGCGTGAGTTGAGGATTTGTTCGCTTTGGTCAGTCGCAGTCGTAAAGCAATATGTAATAATATAAAATACGTTTAATCAACAAAAAAATCATCAAATGTAGGCGTAATTTTAAAATTAGTATACTCTAACTTGGCCAATTTATATGATAAGGTATAGAAATGGATGAGCTATTGTAAAAATTTTTTAAGGATATGCCATGCTCTCGTGTCATGCGAGGCGGAATATCGTTGAGAACTTGTGAAGTAACGGATAAACAATTGAAAAAGTGCGATTCTAGAAAATTAAAGAATAAACCTGTACCAGAGTTGTAGATTGATTTACTCATCATAGTGATGTCATTTTAAGGAGCACATAGACACCACTGATATGAAACTTCATTTATGTCGCGATTCTGAAATAAATTTTGGTGTTAAAATAATTCTGCCATAATATAGAAAGGAGGATCATTACATAAATTACCCGACAGTAAGTTTCCTCTACGTTCGAATGAAAATTATGACCGAAAGTTTTGTGAAAAGTTCTATGCAATTTTTTTAAAATTTCAAATCACCTTCTAAAACGCACTACCACAAGCGTGAAAATGTACCGCAGAAACCTAATAAATTTATTTTGCATCTTGATATAATTGTCCCTAATTCTCTCAATTATTTCAAAATGCCAATTTATCTAGAAACAAAGTATTTAATATGATTTTTCGTGTGAAATGTAGTGCAAACAATAATGCCTGCAAGTCATTGCGAACGATAATGAACTTTTATCGATGGGAACAAAAAAGTTTTGTGACTTTCTTGTTGTATTACGGTTGTCATTCACGATACGCCACACCTCACATTGCAGTGGAGCCACACAACTACAGTCACTCATGAGGCACCACACCTCACATTGCAGTGGAGCCACACAACTACAGCTACTCACACCCGACATACCACGCTGTCTACCGTAAGCGATATCCCTCCAAAACTTCAACATCGACTCAATTTACTCTGTTTCCAGATTCTCAATGATAAATGCTTCGTGTTTTGCATAGAACTTCGGATTGGTCATTGAAGTAAGAATTCTTTCGTTTTTGGGAGCGTTTTGCCTTACCCACAGAGCTTGACCACTGAACATTGAAAAAGCCCTTCTTCCTCAGACACCCCTAAATGGTGAATCCCCTAAATATCTTTGTGTACGACGCTGTTATGAGTCATGTATTGAATCACTCAAAGATATTTACACACATCGAGTTGGCCTCTCATAGATCAACTGTCGGAATCTCATAACAATGGAGAGCACTCACTATCAGAGACTTTATGATGCTCATACTCTCGAAGAAAGGATATTTGATAAGCGCGTGACAGGAACTTTACCAAAAACTACGATTAACTAGCACTCTTACTATTGAAGAAACAGTCGTTCTATGAAAGAATGTAGTAATGATCAACACTTTACACATAGCTTTCAAGAGTGTTGTTGACTGAAAAATGGATAACTGAAACATATCCTGCACAGTAGCTCTAGAAACATTTCACTTCTTAATTGAAAGAAAAAAAATCGTTTATTCTGAAATCAGTCACATACGAAGCATTTTACAATCGGCTTTTCAAACAGTAAGATTACAGTCTTGAAATTAAGTATTGAAGTCGAATTAAAACTCCTAATTGTGAATCTTAATTTGGAGATAGGTACCAGAAGTTTAAAACTACCCAAAATCATTGGGTAATTTTTTAAATATGTCTCTTTAAGCTCATAACATGCAGTTTTAAATTTTGAACGGACAACTTTAATTTTCTGATACGTAAGATATTTCTATTTCAACCTGTTACGAATTGTGCAGAATGAGACATTTATAATTTAAATTATAGTTTCAGTACAGCAAAATGATTTGCACTATCTAATTCTTGCGAAATGTATATTAACGGTGTGATACGAGTTCAAAGTTGTACTGTGTAAACTTATGCTGTTAGAGAGAAAGACAAAATCATTTATTCCTAGAATATGTGATATACGTGACACAAGACATCTTAAATCAATTGGCTATAACTAAACGAGAATTTAGAAACACAAAAAAAAACACAAATGTTATTAACACTTTAACTTATGATTTCTAATTTGGTAGCTGATCGTTCTCACCTAACTCATTAATTAATTCCTTTGAGGAGATATTCATTTGAAGTATTTAACTTTCTTTACTCAAAGAGAAATCATCTTAACTCGTTTCATTAGCAGTCATTATTAGATAATTGTTTTATCGATTTGTGTCCAGTTATGTGACATCTCTTGGATACATAGTACTCCTCCTATTTACTGCTTGGAAAGTCTGGGCTGGTGAAATTAGATTTGTGAGGAAAAAAATACCTTATAAGCAAAATGACATCCATCCCCTCACGATCATCACGTTAGAAAACACTATGTGATGTAACAGCTGGAATGTGGAACATTTATACTAATTTATTTGAACTACTCAGAGTGATTTTATAGCGCTTTCACGTAGTATTTCCTCAGCTTGTTACATTGTTTTACAGCTCTGTATACGAATCCAACATGGGCTTTAGTTTAGTCTCTATTTTTCAGTTCATAGCAATAAAAAATTGAGCAAAAAATTGTAAAAAATGCCGATATTAAAAGGTATCGCATTTAAATATGAAACTTTTTGGTTATGGTCCTTGATGATTGAAAAATTTTCAAAGCGCCAAATTATATTACCTAAACTTTACATGGATAGCTAAAAACGTTAAAACTTCTTGTATAAAAAATAAATATGCAGCCTTTATTTGCGAGTTATATGAATAGAGATGTGTGATTGTCAAAATCCTCATAATCAAGTCATGTTATTATTTCGTAGTAGCTTAAGGAAAAATTACTTTTAAAATGGCTATTTAAATTGCCAGTAACTGCTAAAAAAAAGTTGTTTATTATGATATCAGTCATTTCTAGGAAGAATTGTAAAGGTACAGCAATTTTTTGAGTGATGAAGTTTTGGGTAGAAATATTTTACAAACTTAAACTTGGTTTTAATCCTTCAATCAAAAAATAAAATCTGTCACTTCAAGGAAGAACGACAATGCTGTGACAATTTTCAATGTGAAGTAAAGCTTTGGGTAGAAATATTGATCTAAATTTAGCTTGGTTTTATATCTTCAATCACAAAATAAAACAAAATTCGGTCCTTACGTATTATCGGGAGGACTTTTGATTTTTTTTTTTTAAAGGTCCTCCCGATAATACGTAAGCACCCAAAATTCTTTGTAGCATGCGGTAGCATGCCATTCCTAGCCAGGCGATTTTGAAGTTAAGTTACTGATAAAAGATTGTTAACGTAATTCTGAAATTCTCGAATTCAATCCACAATCAAAATGTTCTAAAAATTCAAACGTTATTTTTGGACGGCATTCTGCATCAATTTAAACTTGCTCAAAGTATTTCATGAGAAAATTATTTTCTATTATCTTTCAAACAACTCGGAGTTAAGTGTTTGGTTAAGACCCATTTCACCCGCGATGACAACACGCTATCGTCTTGCCACCATCTGCATTTTGGTGTTGGCGTCCGCGGGAGACACAGCTCTCGGTCCTCGCATCTCCTCGTCTTACTTATTGAAAAACCAAAAGGTATATACTTTGTATGTGACCGAGTTTGGAATAAACTATTTTTTTTTACAACTTCTAGCAAGCAACACCCCCTACTGGCCTCTTTCGAAGTTCTTCCTGGCGTACTCGAGATCTTCCGCACCCCGTGTCGAAGCCCCCAATAACATATATCCACCCGGAACTAAATCAACACACACAATCACGCACCACGAAGAAAATTATTCAGTAGAGATCAGACCCAAATCACCGACTGCAAATATACGAGTTAAGTTATTCTTTAGACCCTGTGTTTCTCTATCCATCCGGACCAAAACGAACGTAAAACAACCGCTTTGAACCCCACGTAAAACTTCTTTCCTTCCCTCGAATATTTCTGTGCGACATTATAGAAACTGCATTCACTCAAGTACACTATATGAAATCGGCAAAAAAACGCAAAGGCTAAATTAAAAATTGGGCTGACTTGTAAAATGTTAAGCGTTTTATCAGAGAGAGTATGAGGAGTGATTTCATCTTTTAAACGCCTTTACGCTGGATAGTTCGTATGAGTGTTAATTGTAAAGATACAGATGAAATATTTAAAGATAATTTTAAAAACACTCTGTATACATTAATTAAATTGAAAAAATGAGGAAAACATAATTCAATTTGATGTGAATAACAGTTAAATATGTATTCGATTTTTTTCTCTTTATGCTTCTTGCATGCGCTTATGCATGCCTACTTAACCTTATACTTAAATTGAATTGCGTCACGGCAAAGTAATCTCGTCATCCTCAATCCTGACACCACGGTCATCTCCTCATTTCCGAGTTTACCGTTGTAAGGGTTGGTGACTGTGTGTGACTCGTTGTGAGTGTTAGAAAAGTTTATTTGATGAAATACCGTGTTTATGTAGTTCTTGTACTATTTTTACAATATATCTCCTTATTAATGAGATGAAGCAATTATTTAAGAATTGTGTCAAAGTGAATGTGTCGTTACTCTATGTCAATGATCGTATTAGTGTAGCAATGATTAATATTCCCAGCTTGCTTCTACAGCCTCCATCACTAGCAAGACTAGCCTCCCAACCTTAGTAAAAAACCGTTGAAGTGTATCAGTTTTAGTAGTAGTTCATCAAGTTCCTTCCCCGAAATAAGACAGTTTAAATTTCAGAAGGAAAGAAAGAAAAATAGTTTATTCCAAACTTGGTCACATACAAAGTATATACGTTTTGGTTTTTCAGTTAGTAAAATTACAGCTTTAAAAGTAAAACAAGAAGGTCTCGATAGAACTTCCAAATTGGGATGTGCACGAC